>PVIU01027721.1:0-19886 GCA_004026605.1 Ondatra zibethicus | reverse complement strand
GTTAGCGCCTGCTGGTGCCCTGTTCAGCTCCTGTTTTAGCGGCCATGTTGGTGAGTCTTTCTGGGTGTAGCTTCTGATATGTATAAGAGACAATTCCACAGCAAACTCCGTTTTTCTCTGTCTTACAATCCTTTCACCCCTCTTCCACAATGACCTCTCAGCTCCCTTGAGGCAGGAGCTGTATTGTGGATGCATCAGTTGGGACAGGGCTCCACAAGTTTGCATTTTATCAATTGTGGTTTTATGGAATGATCTCTATTTTTGCAAAGACAAGTTTCCTAGTAGTAGTTGGCTAGGTTTCCAGTCCCAGCATGGCTTCCGTCTTGTTAAATGGGTCTTATGTTCAACTAGAGAGCTGCTGGTTACCCATGAGGTGTGTGTGTCACCACTGTACCGTAGATTATCCTGCTGTGCCAGCCGTCGTGTGGATCCTAGGCATCACAGCTGGGTAGGGCTGTGGGTTGCTTCCCTCTTCTGGACGCTTGCATGGTACCTTCTGGTATTGTGAAAGTTAATTACAGGGAGGAGGCATTCATGTCAGATCCATCTCAGGCTTTCTGGGCCCGTATACAAAGTACACAGTATTTTCAACAATAGGAACTTGCCTTCCACCCTGGTAGGAAACCAATAGCAACAGCAATAGCCTGTGTTTGGGGAGTCTCTTGGACAACCCTGACCAACAACTAAAATTTGTTAATTTTCACATACGTAATGAGTGCAGTTAGGAAGATAACTACAGAGCTTATCGCAGGCAGTTGTCTAGTCTGCTTCTGACCCTGTTGGCCTCTCTCTTCCAGCCAGTGCCTCACCTGCATTAGCATCTTGGTTAAGCAGGTTTGGGGAACCACAAGTCTGAGAAGTCTCTGTAAGGATCTGTTTCTCTGAGATAGATCAGCTCAGGAAATGCACATGGGAGGCTTGTAAGAAGCTGCATCTTCCCTTCCCAAATTAAAGGAGGATTATTGAGCCGAATAGAAAATCTCAAATCTGATCAGTTTATCCCTTACTGAACGTGTTATAAATATTGCCTCAGAGAAACTTTTCTGGTCTTTTGTTAATTCCATTACTGTGTGGTGTTAAATTATAAAACATTGTCACAAGCTTATTCTCCTTTCTCATCATAGCTACCCAAAGTGGCTTCACCATTATTATTGTTCCCAAGCCACAGATGGGAGACAGGTGCTGAGGGGAAATGCCTTTCCTAGAGCAAGTGGAGGAATTAGCAGCCTCGTTGAGTCTAGGAATAGTTCATTCCTTCAGTGTAAAGTTTTCATAATAACATACATGTCAGAGAATATAGAAATAGGTTACTGAGCACAGGGATGCGTTTCCTTGTGCTCCCGACGTCCTCTTCTGCTGGCTGTGGGGTTTTCTCTCTGTCCCTTTATGTTTGAGATAAAGCTTGAGCCGAATACCAAAAGCCTTGAACTACTTGCTTTGTCATCTGTAGTTTGGTGACTTCCCAGTCGCCCATGCTTTCTGTCTTTTCTCACGAAGTAGTCACCCTAACTCTTCCCAAGAGTCTTGCGGTTAGCACTGCTAGGCAGACCAAGAAACTGTTTTGAGGGTCTTTCTTCCGGTCTCCTCACTTTTCCCAGGTTTCACTCTGTAAGGCATATTTAGATCAAAGGCCACACTGAAAGCTTGGGTGGATGGGAGTGCATAGCTTGCCCCTGGTACAGGGCTTTCACTGATGGAAGGGCACTTATGTTGCTCACGAAGATGCTTTCTCATCCGTTTCCTAGGTAATATGCATGTGTCACTAGCGGAGGCCCTGGAGGTTCGGGGCGGACCACTGCAGGAGGAGGAGATATGGGCTGTATTAAACCAAAGTGCTGAAAGTCTCCAAGAACTATTCAGAAAAGGTAAGTCATGTCTTAAACATTGTACTCTGCGGGTTGAGTAGTAGGAAAACAGGCAGCCAATAGTGAAGTAGTCTCTGTTTCAGTCATCCTGGTTTTGGTTGAAAGAAAGCAGTGCTTCATCTTAGCCGTCTCAGGACTGGAAAAGTCCAGGTTGCTTGTATTAATTTGAATACACTGCATATGCTGGCCACAGCACCAGCCACCTGAAACACAGTGATTCCCGAAAGCACTTCCTGTTTGCTGGGAGCTCATGTTCCAGTGTAGAAAGTAGCTATTAATAAAAGCCTGATACAAGCAGTGTAACTGTGACAATGTAACTGTCACGAAGCCAGGGCCTTCAGTGGCTCTGTAAGATCACCCAGGAGGAAGATTTGACTGGGGAGAAAGGAAGAGAAGAAGGGCTTCCATGCATTAAGTTTCCCCAGAGCTCATGCCTCAAAGAAAAGTGGGAGCCGGTCTTGTGAGAGGAAGGAGTGAGAAAACACTCCTGGCTGAGTGAGCAAGGGCTGCATCCCTGCTGCCGCACCGAGGTAGTATGGACTGAATAAGGAGTCTGGTACTTCTCTTGTAGGTTGATCCAAAAGGTTGACTTGCATCTGGGAGCTGGAAGTTAGTAGGACTTTGGTTGTTCAAGACTATTTGCTGTGGTGTGGTTCATGTCACGTGGATACCACCTGTGTGGACAAAGGCTTTATCTAATGGAAGAACCACTCTTTAAAACTTTTGTTGGGTGTCTAGGTATGGTAGCGCATGCCTTTAATCTCAGCACTAGGGAGGCAGAGGCAGGTGGATCTCTGTGAGTTCGAAGTCAGCCTGGTCTACATTTGCGTTCCAGGACAGCCAGGGCTGTTACACAGAGAAACTCTGTCTTTAAAAAAAAAAAAAGAAAAAGCCAATAAGCAAATAGTCTTCCCAGTGTGGGCTCTGAACCAATGGCAGAGCCTTACCGAGACCTTGTCAGAATGCAAATGATCATAGCCACACCACAGAACCCCGAAGGTAGAAGCCACTCAAGGGATCCCAGGAGCTTGTCCTCAAGGACATTATGATGCACACTGCAGTTTGGAAAATGTCTTAGGACAGAATTGCCAACCGTCATATGCCACAAGAACCCTTAGAGGATGGTTAGGGAAGAGCACAGGAGGATGAAGTCTAGAGCAAAGGGGAAGAATGGGAGGCCAGGGCTCGGGAAGTTGGCTGGAGCTTGGTTGCTGATACTGTTGATTTTGAGTTCAAGGAGGAACTTGAACAAAAAGTTTCAGGGTCCAGGTACTGAGGACAACTGCTTATTACCCAGGGGACTGCTTGTTACTCAGGGGGACCACTAGTTACTCAGGGGGGACCACTCATTACCTGGGGGGCTGCTCGTTACCTGGGGGAACTTCTTGTTACCCAGGGGGGACTACTTGTTACCGGGTCGGGGGGGGGGGCTGCTTGTTAACCAGTGGGATCTTCTTGTTACCCAGGGGACTGCTTGTTACCCAGGGGGACCTCTTGTTTCCCAGGCGGACTGCTTGTTACCCAGTGGGATCTTCTTGTTACCCAGGGGACTACATGTTTCCCATGCGGACTGCTTGTTAACCCGGGGGACCACTTGTTACCCAGGGGATTGCTTGTTACCCGGACTTGAAAGACTGTTACTGAGATGTATGAAGACCTCTGTTTATAGTTGGAACTAGTCTAGGTAACAGAATAATTTTCACCTAAAATCAGTTACAAAATCTTGTTTATTTTAAATAAGCACTCAACTTTCTCAGAAAATTCAGACTTACAGGCAGCCCAATGCGTGGCAGTATATAGCCAAAGTATAGATTGTATAGCCATTCTTCAAAGGTGTGATACTCAATTGGCAGTTAACAATATTCAATTACATTAAGAACCATCTTGTGAGGAGCTGTGGGAGAGGCCAATGAGTGGAAGGTGTCATTGTTGCCCTTTGGGCATTGATTCTGATCAGACTGCAGATGAAAAGAAACCGCTTCCAGTGTGTCAGAAGGGTGGCAGACAGCGAGCACTGCAGACGTTCAGCGGAGGGAGTGAGAGCGGCTGGCTCTTCCTTGCACCAACTGCCATGACTCACAGCATGGGAAGCACCTTGCCTCTTTCAGTACCCTGAGGGGTGTTCCCTCTTTAAATCTCATACTGCTGCTAGAGACTGCAAGCTGTATTTACAGCCCTCGTCATTGAGCTGTGGCTGTTGCCTAATACAGTGGCACTTTACAATAAAGATACATGAGATGTATTGTAAAATTCACTGTGATGCAGCTGTGTGAGTCTCATGCACTGCTCAGTGGGAGTTGCTTACTGGATGGCCCTCAGTGTAAGTAGCTAGCAGAATAATATCAGTAATAAGAACAAATTAAATTTGACTCCTTTAACCGTTGGGAAATCACCAGTCATTATGATTGCCAATTGGCCATTTCCATTTGTTAGGAAAAAGCAAGGGTTTGTTTTACAGGAAATCTTTACATTTGATAATACATTGCCATTTTCCTATGAGTTTTTCTCCTGACTCTGATACAGCAGATGAAATGATCGCTAGTTGATTAGTCGGGGATGGACTGTGGTTGTCTTGATGCTTTAGATACGTTTATGAGTAACCCTGGGATGTTACGGGGAAAGCAGAATGTATAGCTTATTTTTTTTTCTGAACAGTGTATTTTTCTGAAATGTTTATTCCCATCTTGGCTGTCTTTATCTTTCTGTGTCTTTTGTATAAACCTTTCTCTCTTCTTGTTCGTGGCCTTCCCGCTGTTGTCTTGAGCCTTCTGTTGCCCTGTGTCCTGTCAGTGTGCATGCATACAGCTAAAATTCGTGTGACCGGAGGTGGAAGCCACACTCCTGGGAGACTGCTAGGCAAGAAAATAACTCAGTGCTTTCTTTCCAGCTTTCTAGCAATTTAAAGCTTGTAGCAGTTTCTAAAACTGAGATCTTTATTCCTGTTACTCTGAATAATGATGCTGAAACATGGCCTTATTGGAAGGTACCTCCTTGGCCTTTGAAGTAGTTTTCTCCTCCTTGGGAGAAAGGAAACTCGGAACTTGACAGTCGCTAACCCGGCAGTGGCGATGGTGGTGGTCGTTCTGCTTTGCTGTGTCCTGAGTATACCCCCACATGATTACTGATCACAGTTTTGAGGATTACCTGTGGTTGCACATATGGTCTGGCTTTATAGTTATTCTGTGGTGACTTGAAAAGAACATGAAGGCTCAGTCTCGAGGCTGTAACTCAGGTCTGTTAATGATTGATTTAAAGATGGTTTGTAAACCTTTTACTTTGAGTAGGAGAACTGTAATAATTTTTAGGGAGAGTAGATGGCCTGGGGCTTTCCTCTTAACTACTCTTCACTCAGTCCTCCCTAATCCGCCCTGACCATTGTTGCCAGTCCTCCCTAATCCACCCTGACCATTGCCGCCAGTCCTCCCTAATCCACCCTGACCATTGCCGCCAGTCCTCCCTAATCCATCCTGACCATTGCCGCCCTGTGACCCTTGCTTTGTGGTTTGCTGCAGTGTGTTTCCTCCTCTGTCTTCATCTGCTCACGCTGTAACTTTGATATAAATATTTTTTTAATGAGTAGCAGAGAACACAGTTTTACATTTTTGCCAGGATGTATAGTTGTTATTCTTTAACTTCAATGTGATAACTGAAAGGAAATTTCTGTAGGAATTTCATCTGGAGTCTCAACAAATTATAGCTTCCTCATTATATGCTTCTTGGTATGTCTTTGTTGTTGTTATTGTTTTGTTTGCATGTAATGGACTTTTTAAAATGCATGGACATTCTAAACATTTGAGATAAAAGTAGATATAAAAATGGGATTTTGAAATTATTTGACTTTTTTGGGTTTGTTTGTTTTGGGTGGGTTTTTTTTTTTTTTTTTGAGACAGGGTTTCTCTGTGTTGCCCTGGCTGTGCTGGAACTCTTTGTGGAATACTCTGGCCTCACTGAGATCCACCTGCTTCTGCCCCCTGAGTGTTGGGATTAAAGGACTGTACCACCATACCTGGTGTCTTGTTCGATCTTATTCAGTAATTGGGAAGTAGATTTATATGGGCAGGGAAATAATAAATATATTTTTAAAGAGTCAAGATCCCTTCTATATCTCCCACACACCGATATGCAAAAAACAATAGTATCTCTATATAGCAGCAATTGGAAATTGAAATTTCAGTTAACTGGTACAGGACAATCATCTATATTCTGTCAATTATATTTTAAATAAACGCTGATTGGCTTATAGCCAGGCAGGAAGTATAGGCGGGAAAATCAGACAGGAAGTAGAGGTGGGGCAATGAGAAAAGGAGTATTGTGGGAAGAAGGAAGCTCGTTCCGGAGTCCTGCCCAGATCACTGAAGAAGCAGGATGTGACCTGCCCCGCTGAAAAAGGTGCCGAGCCATGTGGCTAACATAGATAAGAATAATGGGTTGATATAAGTTAAAAGAGTTAATAAGAAGCCTGAGCTAATGGGCCAATCAGTTTATAATTAATGCAGACTCTTTGTGTGATTTTCTTTGGGGCTTACCAGCTGTGGGAACTGGGCAGGATGGAAACCCCAACTAGCAGGCCTGCCATGCTATAGTTAACCATTCTGTCAAAATGTAAAAATTAAAATATGAAAATTGAAAATGAAAAAGGTATTAATAAATAGGAGGAAAATAAATCTGAGGAATTAAATTATAAATAAATCTGAGGAAAAATAAGGGAAGACCTATCTGATGAAATTAGAGACCAAAATAAATGGAGAGCTCTGTATGTTCCTGGTGAGAAGACTTATTACTAAAGGGACGGCAGTTTTCTCTAAATTGATAGTGAATATAGTCCCAACAGGCTGTCATTCAGCACCAAGTGAGAGTGTCCTAAAATTTATACAGAAGTTTATTGGAATTAAAAGTCACCAAAACATTTTTGAAAAGAAAAAAGCAAATGCTGAAGACTCATACCGCCTAATTTCAAGATTTACTATGAAGCTATAGTAACCAAATTAGACAAACTAATTAACAAACATAATAGAGTCCAAAAATAAATCTTCATTGATAATGAACTTTAACTTGGCTTCCTGGGACTTTTCAGTGTCTTTATAGCAAAATATAAGAAGGATTTTATGACTGAAAGTTTTCAAGTAATCTTTCTATAGCATGTTCAACCTTTAAAAAACTAGGGCCTGCCCATCACTCTTCATTGCATTCCTATTTATCTGCTGACATAATTGAGTTGATCAAGAGGGTGCATCAGTTGTCTTTGACATGCTGCATCTTGCCTTATATTTGTAAGGCCAGAATTAACAGGTCCTTCAAGTTAAATGTGTTTGAACTAGATGAAATGGCCCTATTTGTTCCCTGGAAACAAACTATAAAACATGAAATTAACTTTAACATTTGGCATTCTTAAAATGAATGGTGTAGGTTGTCTGCCAAGTGTATGAAGCATCTGTAGAGAACAACCCCCACTCTGGTAACACACCGGCAGTACACTGCTGGTATTGACTTTTTTCTTTTTTTAAATGTATGCCTTCTAAGCTAGGCAGTTTAATATCTATTAAAGAGCTTAGAAGGGAGATTGACATAGCATCTATTCTCTTAGAAGTCTCATTCTTGGTGAGAAATGTAACTTCACCTACTGGGTTTGTTTTCATTTTTACACTTAGAAGAATTTTTTAAATGTTGGTATAATATGTACAGTAAATAGTATTTATTGTTCTTGATTGTACTACCTAAAGGAGAACAATTTAGGTCTCATTTCTCACCTAAAATTATTTCTTATACAATAACTTAAATATAGTTTGGATAAAATAGTTAACTGTTTATACTTTCTGCTTTGCTATAGTGCTTGTTTTTGTTTTCCTTGTAGCTTTATAAGCTGCAACAAAGAATACACAAAGTATTATGGAATTATATTAAGTCATATATATACCCCATTCTGTGATGGACTTGTCAATTGGCGTAACACTGAAATAAGGATAAGAAGAAGCAGCAGCAGCATGGTAGGTGAACCATGGTACCTTCCTGTAACACTGATCCTGCACAGATAGAGCAGTGGTTTTTACTTGTGGTAGGTGAGCTGTGGTATTGTCCTGTAACACTGATCCTGCACAGATAGAGCAGTGGTTCCCACTTGTGGTAGGTGATCCGTGGTACCATCCTGTAACACTGATCCTGCACAGATAGAGCAGTGGTTCTTACTTGTGGTAGGTGATCCGTGGTACCATCCTGTAACACTGATCCTGCACAGATAGAGCAGTGGTTCTTACTTGTGGTAGATGAGCTGTGGTACCATTCTGTAACACTGATCCCTGCTTAGATAGAGCAGTGGTTCCCACTTGTGGTACATGAGCCGTAGTACTGTCCTGTAACACTGATCCCTGCACAGATACAGCAGTGGTTTCTACTTGTGGTAGGTGAGCCATGGTACCATCCTGTAACACTGATCCCTGCTTAGATAGAGCAGTGGTTCCCACTTGAGTTAGGAGAACACTGATTTCTGCACAGATAGAGCAGTAGTACCCACTTGTGTTGGAGAGTGAGTTGGTGTGGACATGTGAAATACTGGGCAGCATCCCTTGCCCCTTCTTGATAATTGCACAACTATCAAGAGCTCTGTGGCTTAGAAATACAGGCCTGTATTGTTTCTTAATAACTTCAAACTCTAGAGTCAGACATTTTATAAGTCTGTTTGGTCATAGTTGAACATCTAGCCACAGAATTGCAGGGTCAGGCGCAAATCTCTACCTGAATAATTGAGTGTTTTGGTGCTGAGAAATTCAAAGACTCTGAAGTATTCCTTATAATGAAATTCAAAAGCAGCCTTTTTGTGACCTGAAAGGTCCAAATTGAGGAGTTATAGTTATAGTAGAACAGGGTTGTAGGACAAATTTAAAAGCTTTGGGCCCATGGAACAAACCGAAATTGTAGGCAGATTTATTTCTTTTAAGTACAGTCAGCTCTCCATATGTGTGAATTTTATCCCATGAGTTCACCCGTGGATTGAAAATGTGGCTGTGTCTGTACTGAACACAGGCAGTGGTGTAGCTGGTCCTTCTGTATTTGGGTTGCTTTCATTGGTTAATAAAGAGACTGCCTTGTCCTTTTGATAGGGCATCCCCACGTTGGGCGCCAATTGTTACATGAGGAGTGGGCCTTTTGTGACTAAAGGGCTACGGCTTGCTTGATGGCAATGTGGACTGTCGCATTCCTGGAAAGGTGCACAGCTCAGGGGCACCAAATGGCTCTGAGGCACAAGCAGCTCTGCCATGTTGGACTGGGCGGAGCAAGCAGGCAGTTACCTGTATTTGACCTGGGATTGTCACAGCTTAGATTCTTAAGAGCTTAGCATTTTAAACATGCAAAGCAAAAGTGTTCCTGGACATTAAATAATTACAGATTCACAATAGGACAGATTCAGACATAAAAGGCCTCTAAGTGGGTCATAGTGTTAGATAAAGTACGTAGTCTTGGAAGAGAAAAGAAAAAGACTATAGAAAGTCATAATAAAAGTTAATGAAAGACCTGATTAACATTGCCCCCATACAGCAGGAAGAAGTTTGGAGAGAAAAAACTACGTCCATATTCCCAAATATTGTTTGTAAATGTTCTTTTACATTTAAAGGGGGATATGATATAGTTATGAATAATTTGCATTGGTATAAATCTTGATTTATTGATACAAATTTAAGGTCAATTTTGTTATATGTATATGTATTACTGATCTTGATTAAGATATTGTGATTGTGTAGTTCATTTAAAAATGTAATGTATAATTAGGAAATATAGCTCATTAATGGATAAGCATCGATAATAGTCAAGCTTGTAGTCATGTTAGTTAGATTTTCTAGATATATAGAGGTATATTTCAGTTAAATAGACATTCTTCATATCTCTCAAAGACTACAGAATATGGCATTTTTAATGTTTTAATAACTTAGGACTTTTCATGACAATGAGACACATCTGCTCCTGGCAGCACCAATCTACTTCAAGAGGAAGATGGGCACTGAAGAGGCTCCTTATGGAGTTGGTTAGCCATTTGGGCAAGAAACTGCTCTTGCCTGGACTGTTGCATAAACTGGACACAAAGAACCTGCAGAGAGAGGACTGCTGAACTTGCCTAAAGGTGAGATGATCCTTCAGGGTTCCTGATTCTTGAAAGAGTCTGCAAGACATTCTGCAGGATACAGAAGAAAGTGACTGAACTGTCTTTAGAATTTCCTGCTTCATGGAAAAGTCTGCTGGATACTATGGGCCTGTAGGCTGAAGATGGATGCCCCAACGGTACAAAATAACTTTGGGTGACTGTCCAGGCAGCGAGATGTCTCTGTCATTTCTAGAGTTTTGGAAGCTGCTTACTTCTTGTTTACTTAGGTAATATTATATCCTTCTGGAATCATTGATGGAGTTGAAGAATAGATAGACAGTTATAGTTTTCCTTTGTTATGCTAAAAGATAAAATAGATATAAATAATGTAACTGTAATTCTTGTTTGATAACTTTTGTTATATGTAATATTACTATGTTAAAGTTAAGGCCTTTCTTTTTTGTTTAAACAGAAAAAGGGGAAATGGTGTAGGAGGTCCTTCTGTATTTGGGTTGCTTTCATTGGTTAATAAAGAGACTGCCTTGGCCTTTTGATAGGGCAGCCCTTTGGTGGGTGTAGTAGACAGAACAGAATGCTGGGAAGAAGGGAAGTGTGGCAGACGCAATGAATCTCTGGCCTGAGATGGACATAGGTTAGAATCTTCCCGGTAAGCTACGACCCTGTAGTGATACACAGATTACTAGATATGGGTTAAAGCAAGATGTGAGAGTTAGCCAAGAAGAGGCTAGATATAATGGGCCAGGCAGTGTTTTAAATAAATACAGTTTCTGTGTAATTATTTTGGGTATAAGCTAGCCATGCGACTGGGAGCTGGGTGGCAGGACACAGCCAAGGGTGGCTGGGACGAAAAGCAGGCCCGTTCCTCATGTAACAAGGCAGGGTTTTATCTTGTCATTATTCTCTGAGCGGTGCACTACAGCAACTGTTGACATAACATTGGGCATTATAAGTAATTATACAGGAAAATTGCATAGCTTTTGTGTAAATGGCATACCATTTTATGTATAGCATTTGAATATCCCCAGGTTTTGGTATACATGGAGGGTTCTGTAACCAATCACCCAGGGATACTGATAGACAATGTTATTTTATATAATGACATTGTATCTGTTCTTTAGAGAATTCATAGTTTCTATCCTTAACCACATAATTGTAGGAGAAATGTGTGGAATAGCATTATAAAACATTGTATCTGTAATTTTTTGATGACAGATGTTTCTATCTTGCCTGGTACTGAGGCAGTTCAGTCTCAAAGAAACACACAGAGGTCTACATTAATTATAAACTGGTGGGCCTATTAGCTGAGGATTTCTTATTAAGTAAATCTTATATCTTACATTAACCCTTAATTCTTACCTGTGTTAGCCACATGGCTTGGTACCTTTTATCAGTGAGAAATTCTTATCTTGCTTCCTCTTGGTCTTGGTGACGACTGCAGACTGAGCCTTTCCTGTTCTCAGAATTCTCCCATTCTGGTTTCCCCGCCTATGCTTCCTGCCAGGCTGTTGGCCAATCAGCGTTTTATTAAATCAATATAAGTGAGAAATCTTTACAGGGTACAAGACCATTGCCCCACAGCACTTCTCCCCCTTTTTTTCAAAACAAAAACTCTGAATCTATTCTCCTTTGTTTAGCTTTCTTCCTGACCATTATCCATAACAACTTGAAACCAAAACACTCTAAACAAAGACAAACATCCATAATCCATATTTTAGGAATGTGGGCATAGTTTTCTAGGCTACTTCCTGCTGACTGGGGGCTCTGATAATCTTGGGGGGACCTAAAGAAAATCTAGGATTATGGTCAAGTCCTGACTGGAATATTCTGTGAGGCTTGATTATCTCAGCCAGCAATCTTAAGGCTGTTCTGGATGTAGAACTCAGAGGAAACTCAAATAGAGGTCCTTTGAAATGTTGGATCATCTGTGCCATCTGCTCCTATTGGAGATTTCTCAGGGGGGTCTTCCTTGATCATTCCTGATTTTTCTTAACTTAGAATGAATCCACAGCCTCTCATTTCTTGTGGAAACAAAAGCAAAACCTCTTCTCCAAAGTAACATATCTTTTGACTTAAAATTTGAAGTCAAGGCATTTTCAAAACATATATGTTGGATTAATCCAGCAGCATTTGTAATCAAATGTCTTTTAGCAGCTGTTGCTCCTTCCTCAGCCATCAAACAATTCAACGACAAAATAATAACATACAGTATCCACATTCTCTGTGTATTTTCCATCTGTACGTGGCTTTATTTTAAACTTTATTTCTTTCTTTTTTATTTTTAATTTTTGTTTTTTTGAGACAGGGTTTCTCTGTGTATCTTTGGCTATCCTGGAACTCACTCTGTAGACCAGACTGTCCTTGAAATCACAGAGATCCACCTGCCTCTGGCTCTTAAGTGCTGGGGTTAAAGGTGTGTGCCATAACACCTAATTAGTTTGTTTGTTTGTTTGTTTCTTTCTTTCTTTTTTTAAGGACTTTATCCCTTTTGTTTTCTCTCCCAAGCCTACATATGTTTTTAAACATGCTGTAAGGCGTTTAGAGGTTTCTTTCATCTGAATCTATCTTTACTGTATATCTCTTTTTCTGACCACATGAATCTTTAATTTGCTATGCAATATGGCTAGAATTAAAGCCGTTGCTTTGATGGCTATATCCATCCCATTCATTAACTTTCTGAGAGTCTGGCTTCATGGTAGAGGTACTGGCAGGAGCCATGTTTATTGCCAGAACTCTATGGAGTTTCAGGGTCCCTACCACCACCAAGAAGCATTCTGTCAGCTATTCATAAACACCAATTAAGTGTTTTGTAACAGGGCCTCTTAAAAGGGCTACAAGGTTTTTGTAGCTTAAGCCAAGTCAGGAAGCCTCTCTTAAAAGAGACAAACTTGCTTCTAGCAAACAGAGCCCACCTGAGAAAATGCTGCTACCAAGAAGCTGTTCTTTTGAGTCTAGAATTACTTCCCAAGCTCTCTCAGATTTTATATGGATGTAGTTGTCTACACTGGCGCCATTTGTTGACAGAGGTTTCCGTCCCACCCCTTCAGTCCCAAAGAAGCACACAGAGGTCTGCATTAATTATAAACTGGTTGGCACATTAGCTGAGGCTTTCTTATTAACTAAGTCTTACATCTTACTTTAACCCATAATTCTTGTCTTTGTTAACCACGTGGCTTGCTACCTTTTATCAGTGAGACATTCTCATTTTGCTTCCTTGTGGTCTGGGTGACAACTGAAGACTGAGCTTTTCCTCTTCCCAGAATTCTCCTGTTGTGGTTGCCCTACCTATACTTCCTGCCTGGCTACTGGCCAATCAGCATTTTATTAAACCAATACAAGTTATACATCTTTTTTTTTCAAGTGATACATCTTTACAGGGTACAAGACCATTGTCCCAGAGCAATTTGTCATAATATTTGAAGGTTTAATTTTATTGGTAGTGAAGATTGTTGTCTTAATTTGATTTCTGTTGCTAATAAAACACCATGATCTAAAGTAACCTGGGGATGAAAGGCATTTATTTCATCTTATACTTTCAGGTAGCAGTCTATCACTGAGATTTCAGGGCAGGAGCCTAGAGACAAGAATTGAAGCAGGGCAGGAATCTGGAGACAGGAACTCAGGCAGGGCAGGAACCTGGAGACAGGAACTCAAGCAGGGCAGGAACCCGGAGCCAGGAACTCAGGCAGGGCAGGAACCTGGAGACAGGCATTGAAGCAGATACCACTATGGAGGAACTCTACCTACAGGCTTCTCTCTAACGCTTGCTCAGACTGCTTTGTTATATAATGGAGATCACCTGCCTAGGGGTGGCCCACATCAATCAAGAGCTACTCCATGGGCTTACCTACAATCTAATCTTATGCAGCCATTTTTTTTTTTCAGTTGTGGTTCCCTCTTCTCAGATGACTGTAGCTGATGTCAAGTTGAAAAACAAAACAAAAAACTAACCAGGATAACTTGAAGACACAGGGAGCTAAAGGAAAATTAGATAGGACTGTCTTATATCTTAGTGTGTCAAAAAACAAACCAACCAACCAAACCTGAAGTAGTCTGGGATGTGATGGGAGAGGAACAAGGAAATGGAGCATCCTTCTTAAGATGTTTGAGGTGGCCCAATGAGTCTGCAGAGGAAGAAAGTAAATGTCCCGGCTTCCTCTTCCCATGACCAGACAGTTAGTTTTAAGTTTTAAATAGTAATAACTAATATCTCACTAGTTCTATATTACCAAGTTGCATGATTCTGAGTTTTAAAGAATCTTGTAAATACTTAAAACTATGAAATGCCTAATTATCAAAAGCCATACCGAGATCTTAGTAGTAGGTGCTTAGGCATACAGCTTGAATCTGAGTGATGGGAACAAAGGAAAAGGAGGGGGGAAAGGAAGAGAGATATTTGTGTGACTGTCATTGTTAAGAAATAAGATATTTTATTCTAGTCTAGTGTAATTTTAAAAAGCTCGTAAAGTGGATTGATTAGATTGGTTGACAGATTTCTGTAATTTTTGTTACCAGACTCCTACTTCTGTTATAAATAAAACAAGTTCTAATGCTGATACTCTGGTGATTTATATTCAAATAAATATTTTCATTAACAAAATCATGTTGTAGTTCAAGGTAATTGTTAGCTACAGTAAAACATCAATTTGGCAAGTTGTATAATTAGCTACTCTTGTACTAATTGACTGGATTGTCAACCCTTAAACCAATTATTTAAACTTGAGGACTTTGCTAACTATACGTGCTGTGCCTTTAGTAGACTACTAAGAGAAGGGACATTCTCTGGGGAATTTAATTCTCATCTCACAATACTTTGTTCTTCAAATGTTTTATATTTCTAATATGACTTGTAGGTAAAAGATACAAAGATAAAAGAAACAAACTCAGAACTCTGCTGAGACATGGAGGACACAGCGGTGTGACCCAGCCTTGGAAACCCTGGGACTTGTCTGCGGTGTGCTGGCTGTTGCCCTCTGGGAGTGGTGTGTGCACTCTCTGTCTTTGAGAAGTTTTATTACTTGGTACTGATGGAGCTGTTCTACATGATTTCCCCAGCAGTCCTCACAGCAGCTTTGTGGGCTCAGAGCTGCCTTACAGATGTGGGAGGTGAGGGCAGGGACTAAGTTGCTCTTAAGATCACAGTTCTGAGTTCTGAACATCAAGCTGAGGGCTTGGACTTGGGTGACTTCTGCTTTGGTCTGACTCTTAACTGTTTTCTACTCTGTCTAACTGTGTGAAGTAAACATTCTCTGACATTCTCTAACGTTGTGCATGCGTAAGCTTGTGGCTTTGGATGATATCTGATCTGAGACTCACTACAGCATAATCTAAGTGCTGGAGACTCACAAGTTTGTGATAGCTTATATGAAATGTCTTTTAGCAACTGGCTGTATCAGAAAACTTCAATGACATCAAATGCCTTTGAGGTCATTGTGAGTGTGCTTTGTTACAGGGACACTTAAAAGCATGAGGGCAGTTTTATTTTCAGAAGTGATTGTTGTTCTGTCCTGTTTCATAGTGGAGTAAATGACATGTTATAATAGCAACAAAACTTAGGAATAAATAAGTTTTCTCAATTTATAATTAACTACCCTGTTGTATATACTATAATTTCAGTAGATCATAGTCTACCACAAAATGCTACTATGAGAAAATGGTGAGCCAGTGATATGGCTCAGCTGATAAAGACACTTGTCACGTAAGCCTGACAGTCTTTATTTAAAAAAAAAACCTGCAGGGGGAGGTGAGAAGCAGTGGAGAGGAGGACGATGATGGCATGGAAAGGCCAAAATGAAGAGTAACTGTTCTAAGGAATTTTTGTTTAATACTAATTTATATCAGGTGATTGGTTTAACAATATATTACTTCTAAGGAAAGAACTGAATTTTTAGAGAATGCTATATCATAGAGTAACTCTGTCAAACCCTTCAGCATTTTGGACAGTTACCTCTGCATAGAGCTGTGTAGTGACCCTGCCAGGACACAGGACAGGGGTTCCGTAAATTCTCCACTTGAACTGCTGGAGCTCAGACAGGAGCTCATACATGAAGTGGCTTTATTCTGATCTCAAAATTAGTTCCTGTTGCTTTTGCCTTTGTTCCCTTATACCATGTTTATAACCTAATGATAATCATTTGTCTGGTTTTCTTTTTGAAACAAGACTCTTGCTATGATCCCAAGATGTCCTTAAACTACTAAAGGCTGTCCTCAGACTCCATCCTCCCTGCCTCCAGCCTCAGCCTCCTGAGTGCCAGGTTTATAGGCTTAGTTTAAGGTGGAAATCTAAAGGAAATGCAAGCACCCAAGAAGAAAGCATGACTGTTAAGTGGTGTGTGGTTTTTTTTTTCAAACAGAACACTGAAATATTCTCTAAATTGTTTCTTTATATATCAAATTTCTGTGTTTTTCTTACTTCACCTACAGCTGCTTGAAACTCTGTCCCAGCAGCTCCTCCCGTGGAATGTTAGTGAAGTCTCCAAATAGAACCACACTGGCTGCTGGAAATGGTTATATCAGATTTATTTTTTCATAATAATAGCATTCTTGGAGTACAGTCAGCACACAGCTAAAATGCGGGACATAACACTATAAGCTTCTGGAATCTACTTTTTAAATATTATTTTGCAAACATTCTTTGAAGGATCTTGAAAACATTTGTTTTAGATTCTTTCCTTTTGGTTGTCCGGAAGTAGGAATTAAAGAGTGGTCCTAGCCACAGCTCCTAAACTCCCTCACATGTAGGTTCACAGAAGCTTTTATAATTATTTAAGAATACAGTTTGTGGTTTGACTCCATTACCTTGGGCATCTAGCACTTAAATGTCACATATGTTGTAGAAACAGACAGTGCTGCGTTCTGTGGCCCCCGCCCCAAGTTTTACAAGGCCTTGTGAAATCACTTTGGAAACATTTGTGGCTTTTCTGTGTGTTTTTAAAAGAGCGAAATCATGCCACTCCCCTCCCCTTTATAATTCAGTTTCTCCATGTTTGCCACAGTTCTTCTGTCAAAATTGCCGCTATTCCCTCTCTAAACTCAGTTTCCTAGCCATCTCTGAGCCCAACCATCAGTGATACTCCTGTGCTCACTCTCGTTTTAAAGGCCACATAGGGTTAAAGAAGAAAGAAAGGAATTCTGTCTGCGTTGTGGTTGAGGTAATGTTTTTTATCCACAAACCACCTTTTGAATTATCTGTTTGTCAGGTGTTTTATTCATTTGTCTTCTGCTTATTTATGTATATATTCTGTCTCCTCAGTAGTCATTGGGGTGGTCTCATAGTAAATGACCTCCAGTACTGATCATATTATGTTAAAATATGTAGTGGCTAAGGTTATTAACAAATGTTAGATATTTTATAAACATGCATAAATATATACATATTTATGTATAAGGCGAAAGTTAAATACATATTTTTCCTATAATAATAGTTGTGAGTGGCATTGGTTGTATTGGTGAATGATTACATTTCTTCATTTCAAAGTGATAAGCAATACTGAATTTTAAAAAATGATTACATTATGTATTCCTTTAATAATGCGGAGGCACAGGTGTGAGTTCAGAGGACAACATTAAGGAGTCAGAGCTCTCTCTCTACCATGCATCTGAAATTGAGCCCAGCCCTCAGGCTTGGCAGCAAGTGCCTCTACCTGCTGAGCATCTCACCTGCTCAGTAATGAATTTTTTAAGTTTAATGTTCTGCTCCATGCCCACCCCAGACTGGCAGTGTGTCATTTCATCCTCAGGACTTTCTAGTTTCGTCTACCGTGCTGAAGACAGGGTAGAGCAGTCTGTGGGGAGGGGGAGGCTAGCCAGCCCTCTTCTGAGCACTTCAACTTCTCGGTAGCATTCATGCTTCTGTGTTCGCGCTGATTCTCACCAGTCTCAGTTCAGAGTGGCAGCAGATTTTCAGAAACTGTAAGGACTGTCTCTGAACTAAAGGCTGTGCTCTTGGCAGGTCACTCGTGCCCCAGTGGGTGGCCTGCACCTGCTCACATGTGCTCAGCTCTAACTGAGCCTGAGGATAATAATATAAAAATAATGACCACAATAGTAATAATGGTAAAGAATCTAGGAAGTCAGGAAGGAGCCGGGCGGGTAGGTGCCAGAGAGAGCTGGGTGAAGGGAAAGCATAGCTAAGATCAAATACAGTGGACCCATGTATGGAGACATCAGTGAGTAAATAAGAACACTATTTCTAAAAGAATTGGCCCTGACATTTAGAATTCCAGATTCCCAATTCAAGTTCAGACCTTGGTAACGTGGAGCTGGACAAAGGCCAGTATGAAGAACTGATAGCAGTGTGAAGACTCGCAGTGTTCATGATATTAGAGAGGATTTGAGACCCTGTTTCCAGGGATTGCTGGAAGAAACAGTCAGTCCTCATGGTGGGAATACCCCAAGACTTGGTCCTTGGTCTTCAAATCTCATGACTTTCAGTACCATCCATTACACCAGCAATTCCCCAAAATGTAATCCAGCCGTGACATTACTCCACACTCCAAATCCAACTGCTTACTTGAAATCGCCCTTTGAACATTTTAAAAGGTCTTTGTACAAAGAAGAGTTCTCATTTCTGCCTGCGCCTTCCGGCTGCTATCCATAGTTTCCTCTGTTCAGGTTGAAGCGACATCATCTTCCAGTTACTCAAATCAAACTTTAGCACCATCTGGATTCTGCTCCTCTCATCCTGTCTAATCGTCCAGGAAGCTCTGTTATCACTGTCTCTGCCGGTCACATGACCTGCTGTTGCAGCCTGGCTGCTCGGCTCCGTCTCCTTACAGATAGGAATGCTTCAGTCAACTAGTGTTTTTCCCTGAGTGGGCAATCTGAAAAGAATTCCTATCACACTGTTTTATTGTGTCTCAACATCTTAAGAGTCTGAGTGATACCTCTGCCTAGGTCTTAGTAGAAAAAAAATAATGTACATTGGCTGGAACTTATTTTTTATTTTTAAATCGTGTCTTATTTATTTGTGTGTTTCTATGTACATGTAGGGTTTTCGTGTGCGCCATCCATGTGCAGAGGTCAGAGGTCAGTTGACAGAAGTTGCTTCTTTCCTCCCACCACACGGAACACAGGGTTGGCCTCAGTCTGCCGGGCTTGGCGGCGCGCGCCTTTACTCACTGAGCCATCCAACTGGCCTATGCTTTTATTTATTTACGTAAATGTTTATGAGTTTACAATGCAGAATTTCCCTTTCATGATGGCGTTTTTAAACAAGGAAGCATAAGAACCTGGGTTTGGTTTCCCAGTACTCATGTAAAAAATACAAAACAAAACAAGTCTGGTAGCATGCACCTATAACCCCAGCACTGGTCGGCAGAGGCAGCAGGTCCCTGGGCAGTGCTGTCAGTCAGCCCAGCACTGGTCGGCAGAGGCAGGAGGTCCCTGGGCAGTGCTGTCAGTCACCCCAGCACTGGTCGGCAGAGGCAGGAGGTCCCAGGGCAGTGCTGGCCAGCCATCATAGCCGGTCAGTCAGCCCAAAGTACAGAGAGAGCCATAGAGGAAGATGCTCAAGGGCAACTTCTGCTCCTCTCCTCCCACACCCTATACCCTTTTCTGAACCAAGTGTTCTTAACCTTCCAATAGAACATCTGAAAGTAAGCCACGGGAAGGCCAGCAAACTCTAGAATTTATTTATTTATTTATTTTTTGTGGTTGATTACATTTATTTTTTTATTTTATTTTTTTTAATTTTTAATTTTTTTTATTTTTCTCTGCTCCCCTC
This sequence comes from Ondatra zibethicus, assembly GCA_004026605.1. Taxonomy (NCBI): domain Eukaryota; kingdom Metazoa; phylum Chordata; class Mammalia; order Rodentia; family Cricetidae; genus Ondatra; species Ondatra zibethicus. The sequence goes on along the minus strand of PVIU01027721.1, from coordinate 208 downwards.
CCTGCCACACCCCTCCCTCCCTCAACCCTCCCCCAAGGTCCCCATGCTCCCAATTTATTCAGGAGATCTTGTCTTTTTATACTTTCTACTTCCCACGTAGATTATATCTATGTAGGTCTCTCTTAGTGTCTGTATTGTTGTCTAAATTCTCTGGGATTGTGGTTTGTAAGATGGTTTTCTTTGCCTTATGTTTAAAAACCACCTATGA
>PVIU01027720.1:0-20037 GCA_004026605.1 Ondatra zibethicus | reverse complement strand
GGCGAAAGTTGGCAGATGGAGAACCCATCAACAATGACAGCAGGACCTATCTCTTCTGCATGTATTATCTTTTTGAGAACCGAGTCTTTTTGAATGCACTCCTTCCTAGGCCAGGAGGGATGGGGGTGGGCCTTGGACTTCCAACAGGGCAGGGCACCATGCCCTCTTTCAAGGAAGAAGGGGGAGGGAGGAGGGGTGGGGGGGTAGTGGGATGGGACCGGGAGAAGGGGAAGAAAGGTAAAAATTTTATTTCTTTAATTATGTTCTTGAATGGAAAAAATAAAACAAAACAATGTATGGAAAAAAAAACAATATGTAAAAAAAAAAAACTAATAGCAATCAAGCAAACGAACAAAAAACCCAGAACCAGCTGGGCGGTAATGGCATATGCTTTTAATCCCAGCACTCAGGAGGCAGAGGCAGGCAGATCTCAATGACTTCAAGGCCAGCCTGGTCTACAAGAGCTAGTTTCAGGACAGGCACCAAAGTTATAAAGAAACCTTATCTCAAAAAAAGAAAATAAATCAAAAAACCTGAAACAATTCAATTGTTTTTTTTAATTTCTAATTTATTTTTTCTTTTCATTTTTATTGTTTTTATTGAGCTATATTTTTCCCACTCCTCTTCCTTCCTATCCCATCCCCTCCTACCCTCTCCCATGGTCCCCAAGCTCCCAATTTACTCAGGAGATCTTGTCTTTTTCTACTTCCCATGTAGATTAGATCAATGTATGTCTTTCTTAGGATCCTCTTTCCTGTCTAGGTTCTCTGGGATTGTGAATTGTAGGACTTTTTTTTTTACTTTATGATAAAATTCACTTATAAGTGAGTAGATATAATATTTGTTTTTCTGGGTCAAGGTTACCTCACTCTTATGATGTTTTCTAGATTCATCCATTTGTCCACAAATTTCAAGATGTCATTATTGTTTTCTGCTGTGTAAAACTCCATTGTGTAAATATACCACTTATTCCTCATCTATTCTTCAGTCAAGGGGCATTTAGGTTGTTTCTAGTTCTGGCTATGACAAACAATGCTGCTATGAACATAGTTGAGCACACGTGTGTGGTACAATTAAGCAATCTTTGGGTATATACCCAAAAATGGTATTGCTATGTCTTGAGGTAGGTTGTTTCCCAATTTTCTGAGAAACTGTCATACTGAAATTCAAAGCATCATTCAACCGGTTTTTAAATCCATAGACTCAATCTACACAGTCTTCCAAACAAAAATATTATCTGGCCTAACACAAGAATATCCCAGTTTCTGGAACCAACTTCTGCCTTATTTAGGGCTTCTATTGCTGTTAAGAGACACCATGACGACAACAACTCTTATAAAGGAAAACATTTTATTGCAACTAGCTTATAGCTTCAGAGGTTTAGTCTATTTTCTTCATGGTGGCTTTCAGGCAGACATGGTGTTGGAGAGAAATAAGAGTACTACATCTTGATCTCCAGGCAGCAGAAGCAACTCTGTGCCGTGCTGAACATAGCTTGAGCATAGGAAACATCAAAGCCAACCCCGACAGTGACAAACTTCCTTCAACAATGCCATACCTACTACAAAAATGCCAGACCTCCTAATAGTTCCATCCTCTATGGGGCACATTTTCTCTCAAACCACCACAAGCAAGGAATATCTTGTCTTCTCCATCTATGATTAGTGAGAGTTTCGCTAGTTACAGTAGTTTGACCTGGTGTTTGTATTCTTGAAAAGTCCACAGGACTTCTTTCCAGGCTCTTTTGGTTTTTGGAGTTTCCATTGAGAATTCAGGTGTAATTCTCATACATCTGACTTTATATGTTACATGTCCCTTTTCTCTTGCTGCTCTTAATAGTCTTCCTTTGCTCCATATGCTAATGTTTTGATTATTATAAGGTAAGTGGTTCTTCATTTCTCATCCAATCTATTCAGTGTTCTATAAGTTTCTAGTACTCTGATCACTATGTTCTTTTTAGGTTAGGAAAATTGTCCTCTCTGACTTTTTAAAAAAAAATATTTTCCGGGCCTTTAAGATTGGATTCTTCTTCTTCTATTTCTATTATACATACTTTTGGTTTTTATCCACAGTGTTCCCGATTTCCTGTATATTTTATGTAAAGAGATTATTAAATTTAAGACTTTTTAAAGTCGAAATATCACTTTCTTTTGTGGTATCTTGTACACCTGAGATTCTCTCCTTCCTCTCTTATATTCTGTTGGTGATGCCTAGGTTTCTACTTCTTTTTCATTTACCTTGAATTTTTAATCTGCAGAATTCTTTCATATTGTATTTTCTTTATTACTTCTATCTCCATTTCCAGGTCTTGAACAGTTTTATTTACCTATTTTTCTTGTTGTTGTTGTTCTTGGCTTCTTTCTTTTTTTCTTTTGTCTTTTTTCAAAACAGGGTTTCTTTGTGTACCCTGGTTATCCTGAAATTAGTTCTGTAGACCAGGCTGATCTCAAACTCACAGTGATTCACTTGCCTCCTCCTCCCAAGTGTTGGGATTAAAGTCATGATACATCTCTATCTGGCTTTTTCGGCTTTCTTTAAGGGATTTATCCATTTTCTCCAACTGTTTGTGCTTTCCTGGTTTACTTTAAGGGATGTATTCATTTCCTCTTTAAGAACCTCTACCATCTTCATCAGGTTTGTTTTAAGATTGTTTTCTTATGCTTTACCTGTGTTGGAATAATCAAAGCTTGCTATAGTAGAATAACGAGACTCTGTTGGTGAAATATTGTCCTTGACTCTTTTTGATAGTGTTCTTATTCTGGCCTCTAAGCATCTAAGTTTGGGGTAATTGATACTTTAGGTACAGATTTCTGAGCTTATCTTTGTTAGATATGTGTTATTTACTTTGTTTTCTGTTTCTTGTCTGATCTTAGGGCATGAGTGGCATGAAGTTCTGATGACCACTGAGTTCTCTTGCCCATTATGGTGCCTCTATTGGGATTTTGGCAGTGTGCTTTACCTCTATGATTATGGGGTTCTGCTAACTGTCATAGCCTTTGGTAGAGCCCTAGGATGGGGCTTCTATTGGAGAAAAGGGTCAAGATATGATAATGAGGGTTGGGATTCAGAGCACAGGCAGTCTCCAATAGAGCAGGGGGTTCTGGTAGGGTTGTGTCCATACCTATTTGATATTTTACTTGAAATCTTACCTTGACCTATAAGAAAACTAAAAGTGATCAGGAGATACAAATAAAATTGGAAGAAATCAAAGTATCTTTATTTGCAGGTGATATGATTGTATTATAGAAATTTAAAAACTTCACCAGAAAACTTCTATATCAGATAAACATTTTATTTTCAATAAAGAAGCAGGAATTAAAATTAATATACAAAGATCAGTAGTCTATAATCTAATGACAGCTGATTGAGAAAGAACTCAAGTAAAGAATACTTCCTATAATAGCTTCCAAAACTATAATCTTACAAGCAGGTACAACATTTCTTTCAGAAAACCTTTAAGATATGAAGAGAAAAATTTAAGAAGATATCATACAATGGAAAGAGCTTCCATGTCCACAGATATGTAGGATTAATAAATTGATAATGGCCATCCTACCAAAAGCAATTACAGATTCAAAGCAATAACTATTAAACTTCTAACAAAATATTTAAAAAGAAATTGAATGGAATTAGAAAACACTATCCTGAGTGAGGTAACAGAGCCCCCAAAATGAATATGGTATGTACTCACTCATAAGTGGATACTAGCCATAAACAAAGGACACTGAGCTTATAGTTTATGATCCTAGAGAAGCTAAGTAATAAGGTGAACCCAAAGAAAAATATATGTAGATCCATCTGGAAACTGGAAACAGACAAGATCGCATGACAAAATTGGCAGAATGGGGGCAGGAGCAGAAGGGAGGGGAGAAGGAGAAGACAAGGGGAGAAGGGGAAGGTTGAGGAGAACTTGAGGAAATGGGATACTCAAGATGGAGGAAGGACAGACATGAGAGCAAGGAAAGAGATATCTTGATTGAGGGAGCCTTTATGGGGTTAGCAAGAAACCTGGCTCTAGAAAAATTTCTAGAAATTCTTAAGAATGACCCTAGCTAAGACCCTAAACAATAGAGGAGAGGATGCCCAAACTGGCCTTGCCCTGTAGTCAGAGTGATGATTATCTTGAATATCACCACAGAGCTTTCGTTCAACAACAGATGGAAACAGAGGCAGAGTACCACAACGGAGCACTGGATGAGCTCCTAATGTCCAGTTTAAGAGTGAAAGGAATGAAAATATGAGCAAAGAGGTCAGACCATTAAAGGTTCATCCACTGAAACAGCTTACCCGAGCCAATGGGAGCTCACCAACTCCAGATGGACAAACATAGGATTAGTCTAGTCACTCTGATTGTGGTTGACAGTTGTATGTGTTGGGACCATTTGGAGTCCTGGCCTCCAGCTGCTCTTCCCTGCTAGAGATCTTTACTTTCTTGTGATTTGAGTTACTGAAAGCTGTATCAAAGTTGTTTACCAGCTCTGCTTCATGAGAACGTGTTGCCTTGCCTTGAAGATCAGAGGATAAGGTTTTCACCTGTTGGCCCACCTGACTGTTGGGTATATAAGCCTCCATGATGCTATTGAATAAAGGGTTTCTTACCAGTGACTAGAAGTCCCTGTCTCTGTCTCTGTCTGTGCTGTCTCTGTGTGTCTTTGTGTGTTTCAACTTCCAGTCCCTTGCCCAAAGCTCGCGAATTGTATGGTAGCGCATAAAGTGCAGACATGTGTTTTGTGTACCCCAAATGGCGGTCCCACCGAAATCGGGAACTAGGGAATTCTGAGAGGTCGCCCTTGGAAGGTGAAGGTGGATTGGGGTACCTGTTAATCCTGATGTCCTTCGCTCGGGTTTTGGGTTTCGGTTCCAGGCAGTACAGGAGGTAAGTGGAAGCCAACCGAGAAAGAGTGAAACGTAATTGAAAAGCAGTTGATCACCCACCATAGGGCTTGATTAACAATGCAACCTTTCCTTTTTCTCCCCAGTGATTCTGAAAAGCCCTCTTTCCCTTCAGCTTGCTTAGAGATTCCAAATTTAGTAAGCTTAAGGTGGCCTACAGAAGAAAAAGAAAAACAAATAGGCCACAAAAGTAGTCTTAACACAACCTACAAAGGTGTCCCCCAGGAAAGCCACCTCGGTGATGAAACTATGGGATGGCGACCTGGCCAGGGCCTAGGCACCTTGCATCAGGGCCGGACATCACCTTTAATGCCTTATGACCAAGTTACTCGTCTTCCAGGGGACTGCACCGGGCTGGGACATTTTCAGTACGGGTCACTGTCCCATCGCCTGCACCCATACCTATCACATGGTTGTCAGATGACCCCTTAGTGTCTTTTTCTTCTAAACCATTTTTCAATTTGATTCTTTTCAGGCAAAAAATGTTTATGCAAAATATAAGTTTTTTTTAGAAACTATGGTTTTGAATTCTTTAGGATGGAAAGTCCTTGTAATCCCTTCAAATCAGTTTTTATTTTTTTAAAAAAATCACATTTAATTTATTTTATTTCAATTTATTCTTTGTTTTGTTTTGTTTTGTTTTTCGAGACAGGGTTTCTCTGTGGCTTTGGAGCCTGTCCTGGAACTAGCTGTTGTATACCAGGCTGGATTCTTCAATGCACTGCAGAAGAACCACTTCAAGACATGATGGTGTTGGCATGGTTGTGACTCAACACCGACAACAGAGACCCTGCTTTTCCAAGAGACATTCCACTCCTCAATTCAGGCCATAGGTATAGAGAAATGCCTGTCTGTGCTTTATGTGCTACCATACAGTTCGCGAGCTTCGGGCAAGGGGCTGGACGTTGAAACACACAAAGACACACAGACAGACAGACAGAGACATGGACCTCTAGTCATTGGTAAGAAGCCCCCTATTGAATAGCACCATGGAGGCTTATATACCCAACAGCCAAGTGGGCCAACAAGTGAAAACCTTATCCTCTGATCCTCAAGGCAACACATGCTTGTGAAGCACAGCTTTCAGTAACTCAAATCACAAGGAAAGTAAAGATCTCTAGCTGGAGGCCAGGATTCCAAATGATCCCAACATCTCCCCCCTAAATTTTTTATAAGACAGAAGACCCTCCTGTCTTAGGTCATCTCAGAAGAGTAAACACTTACCCGTCTTTGGGAGGCCCCTTCCCTGTCTTAGGCGGGCTCTTTTCTGTAGAAGTTGCCTGTCTACCAAGGAGTCTTCATTGTTTGTTCAGTATTTGCAACCAAAACTGGGGTACGTCTGAGTTACTGGCCAAGAGGCTCAGAAGGACTTGCTAAGTGACCATTATCATAGATTATCTGATCTTACACAGAATTTAGAGACGAATGCCCATGGCAACAGGGGTTAAGATTGCCAGCAAGAGGGTCCCCAATCACCACTGGACCCAGCCTCCCATTTGGGCTAGTGGTATTCTACCAACCCTTTGACTAAAACAGGGGGCACACAGGTATCGACAATCTGGTGTGCTAATTGTAACATTCCAAGGGCTATTCAAGTAACCACTGAGCTGTTTCACCACATAAGAGGCATTAGCAATATTAACAGATGTCACACAAATGGAATGATAAATGTGTGAACAGGACATTTGTTGTACAAGCCATAAGAAGTCCACCTGCTCCTACAATAGGGCAGTTTGTTGATTTAAGTTCAAAAGTCCACATTTAATGTGGACATTCAGGGCATTCTGAGTCTGGAGAGCACTGTTGACTTGTCTCGCCAGTTTGTCCACGGTTTCTGACATCAACAATGTTTGTGCCATTGCCAGTCCTGCGACCATGGTTGCTGCAGCAGACATCGCGATGACAGCAACCACCAAAGCTGTCACTCCAAAATCTCATTTCTCTCCATACAGGACCATCTCAGTCTTAAGTCTTTTTGGTAATTGGCAGTGGTATGATGGCTGGTACCTGAACCAACAAGGCAGCACTGGAGTAGTCATTCCAGCAGTCGCTCAGGCCACAGTTTCTGAAAGAACAACCAAGAATATCTTTTCCCCCAAAGATGCTATTCCATATTACAAAAAGAAAAGAAAAAAGAAAGAACTAAAACAAATATGGATTTGATAGTGCCTGGGCTGGCCTCAAACTCATGATCCTCCTGCCTCTGCCTCCTTCAGCAAATCCTACCAGTGTGTACCACCACACCAGGCTCAGGCAGCAGGCAGGCTCAGAGACCTTCTGCAGCTATTATGCGGGTTTCTCGGGTGCTGCGGGAAAGCCTACCTCTTGCGCGGCAGACTCTCGGGCATGCAGAGTCTGGAACTGCCACTGCTTTCTCCTTTCCCCGCTGCTGACTTCTCGGGGCAGCCCAATGAGGTCTGGGCTCCAGCACTTGTTGTTACATTTGCTAATACTCCTGCCACCGCTGTGGCTCCCCGAGGCTGGGCACCTACTGAGCCAGTCTAAGGTGCCTTCCACTACAGCCTCCTAGCAAAGCTCTGCTCCAGCTGCCTTCTAGCCCCAGCTGCATTCATTCTGGGTCAAAACTGGTGCATGGAGCAGAGCAGAACTCAGGAAAGCAGGCTTGCTGCTCTGGAACCACTGAAGGGGCCCCACTTAAACAATCTTTTAGGGAATTTGGGCATCATCAACTTGTCTGGCTACTTCCTGCTGAGTGGGGGCGCTGAATTCTTGGGGTTCTTTACTGCAACATTTCAGGAGGTTTCAGTAAATCAAACCACATGAATCTCAAATAAATCCTCAGGTTCTCATCCTCTGTAGAGACAAAAGCAGAACCTACCCTCCAAAGCATCAAAATCTTAGGCCTGTACTTTAAAGTCAAAATACCTTTCTTAGCAGTTTCCAGAATCAAATGTCTTTCTCCAGTCCAGAACACAAAAGGCAACACAATCAACATACACATTTTATCTTTTTGAGCTGTATATATTCTATCTTTTTGAGGCCTTCAAAACCCCCTCCTGCCTCCTGTTTCAGAGGGTGTCCCATCTTAATTCTACCCCTCATTCTCGGTTGGACTTCCACTTGCCACACCTGCATGGCCTGGAACCGAAACCCTAGTGAAGGACGTCAGGATTAACACATACCCCAATCCACCCTCACCTTCGGAGTGCGACCTCTCAGCGTTCCCTAGTTCCCGATCTCCGCGGAACCTCCATTTGCAGCGCACAAAATGCCTGTTTGTGCTTTATGCACTACCATAGAGTTCGCGAGCTTCGGGCAAGAGGCTGGAGGTTGAAACACACAAAGACACGCAGAGACAGCACAGACAGAGAGACAGAGACACGGACCTCTAGTCACTGGTAAGAAGTCCCCTATTCAATAGCACCATGAAGGTTTATATACCCAACAGTCAAGTGGACCAACAGTTGAAAACCTTATCCTCTGATCCTCAAGGCAACACATGCTTGTGAAGCACAGCTTTCAGTAACTCAAATCAGAAGGAAAGTAAAGATCTCTAGCAGGGAAGACCAGCTGGAGGCCAGGACCCCAAATGATCCCAAAAGTATGGCTGTGGTGGACTGAGGGCCATGAGCAGTGGCACTGGGATTTATCTCTACTGCATGTGGCTTTTTGGGATCCTATTCTCTTTGAATGTATACCTTTCTCAGCCTAGATGTAGTAGGGAGGGCCTTGGACATTCCACAAAGCAAAGTGCCTTACTCTTTCTTAGGATTGGTGGGGGTGGGGTGGGAGAGTGTGTGGAGGAAATGGGATGAAGGGAGGGAGTAGGAATTTGGATTGGTATTTTTTTAATCTAATAAATAATAAAAGAAAAAATAAATTGAAAGGACAATTTTCAGCTTTACATGGAAACAAACTAAATAGACAAAAAAATCTGGGATAGTGAAAACAGTCCTGAGTAGGCAAAAAAAAAGTGCCAGAGTTATCACCGTCCTCTAATTCCTGCTTTACTACACAGATATAGTAATAAAACCAATGTGATATTGGCATAAAAACAGAAACATTCATCAACTAAATCTAATTGTAGACCAGACTCAAGTCCATACATCTTTGGACACTGGATTTCACAAAGAAGTTAGAAATTCACAGTGGAAAAAAGACAGCATCTTCAACAAATGGTACCAGTCAAACTGAATGGATGCATGTAAAATGATACAAAAAGAACCACAAACATGCTTATCACCCTGCACAAAACTCAATTCCAAATGCATCAAGGTTCACAAAATAAGATATGATAGCCTGTATTTGATGGGAGAGAACGTGAGAAATTATCTTGAACTCATAGGAACAGAAAAGGACTTTCATAACAGTATATCATTAGCCCAGGCACCAAGATCAGCAGTTAATAAACAGGATATTATAAAATTGAAAAGCTTCTTCACGTCAAAGGACATCATCTTTCAGACAAAATAGAGGCTACAGAATGGGAAAAGAGCTTTACTAATTATTCAGTTAAAGAGGGTTAGTATTTAAAAGATATGTATAGAGAAACTAAAAGTCTTGACATCAAATAACTGAATCTAAAATTGGGATACAGATCTAAACAGAGTTTTTAAAAGATAAAACACAATGGTTATGAAATACTTAAAAATGTTTAATATTTTTAATCATCAGAGAAATGCAAATCAAAACTGTTTATGATTTTGAGTTATTATGACTGTTATGTGTGTGCTTCTGCATGTGAATATGTTTCCTGCAATCTTTATTACTTTTTCTTTTTTGTATAACTTTGGCTTGATAGTTTATTCATTTTGTTTTATCAATTTTTTTTATTTGCTTATTTTCTTAAATGAGAGAAAATAAGACTGGGAGTTAAAAGAGTGGGGAGATGGGGAGGATTTAAGAGGAAACAAAGGAAGGGAAACCATGATCTGAAAATAGCTTTATTTTCAAATAAAAGATAAAATTAAGAGTAAAGAAGCACTGACACACCCATGCTATTATAATCCAGGTAATACCATGGTCCTATGTTATGGTCTAATGTGCCATCTTCTTAACACTCCAAGTACTAGATTACACACAGCTAAGAGAGATTGCATAGGTAAAGGATGAGTACATATATAAGAGAGACATAAAACTGCCAAAACCTTTCCATAATCCATAGGCTATGATGACCAAAATTATGGTTAAAATATTATTTGATTCAAAGACCATTATCTTACCTATTAGGATAAGGGGTAACTGAATTTAAAAAGACTGATAAAATTCATCATAGAAAAGTTTCTGAAGAAATCAATGTTATTCAGAAGTATTTATTGCCAGTAACAACTACTTTGGAGCATATACAAAGAAATAATTTACCTGATAAGTCAAATGCTTTAAACCTGAAAGCAATGACAAACTATGTTATGAAGATAAAGCATATCTTTGGTTGATTAATAAAAATTAAAATTTAACACATTTACTATAAGTGAGTTCCCCGAAATTTTGCAGGCAGCAATTCTGAAATCAAGAAAATTATTTTTTTTTAAAAAAAGGAAAATCAAATGATTGATTCAAACTTGGCTACTTTTCTCATGCTGCCCTGTCTTTCCTTCTCCTCGTAGCTCTGGTTCTTAAATTAGTCTTTTTCTTATCGAGTACCCAATGTTCACACATGACATGACACCAGCGGTTACATTATGACCAGGCTGTAGCTCCAGTCCATGTTTAGTTTCTTTGCAATGTAAAAACAAAATAAAGCTTTAAAAAGACGTGGAATTAAAACAAGTCACTTTATCTGTGGAGCACACTGCAAGCATTCCATTTGTAAAAGTTCTAGTCAAACCCCGGGCAGAATCCAACCTCCTGCAGCGTCTACTCTTCTGTACTAGATGATCTTCTGAAACCGGGTAGAATTTCTCACTCTTGCACGTTTGAAGCTGGTTAGCATGATCCACAAAGTTTTCTTTCTCCTAAAACAAACACATATGGTCAGTTCATATAAAATGGGGCGGGGATCTACTATTAACATTTTTCAGTCAACAAGTGTTTTTTTCTGAAGACTATTTGTGTCATCAAATAAGTTTGTAATTAATTACTCTACTCGCCTTTCTCCTAAGAAGCATGTTAAATTAGACTTTTGTCTAGTTTCCATATTTCCAATGGATGCTTTAAGCCTAAATACAGGCCTTTATATTCAGCAATATTTCTTAGATTCAGCATACGAGTTATCAAATCTTGATCATTCAAACTTTCCTTTTTCATTCATAGCATTAGATGTGCTATATATGCTTTAAGCCAGTTTATTCGTGGACTATATTAAAGAGAACTGGGCAGTAACTAAGTTTTAAGAGTATCATACTCTCTGCTGAACTTTAAAGTAGTACAGGATGGATATGGGTGTTACAAAGGCATATTGCTCCAGTTTAAATCTTGTAAGCAATTAGTTTAGACGAATTACCTTAGCCAATGATTCTAGAAGTTCTGCTTGTGTGCATTTTCGTATGTTAGCGCCTGGTCCAGCTCATTTCTAGGAAGTGGCATTCTCTTTAGAACAGTCTGGTATAGTTTCAGCACCTAATGATCACTAGAGATGCCACAAGAGTCCTTAGGTTTTTGGTTTCCAAATAGGCCTCCTGATAAGGGCTCAACAGAAGAGCCCATTGAACAGGGTTTGGTCAAGAGGTCTTCTGCCTGCAGTAGGTTAAAATGTTAATGACAGGGTTAGAAAGGATAGCAAATATCTTTTGCTTTGGAGAAAAAATGCTAGTTAAGCCTCAGGATGAGTTGAATAGAGCTGTTTTGTTTTAAAAATTTGACTTCTACCTCAGGGGTCTGAAGATGTCAGAAGTCGAGACACTGTCCAACAATACAGCACTTGTTGAATTGACTCGGAGACATGAATGCTGCTCTCTGAAAACCGAAGAGAGGCCACAGATAAAGCTGTGAAACTTACTGCTGCACCTACTGGTTTGAGTCTGGAAGAACGGTAGCAGACAGAGGCCCTTGACCTCTGAGCTTTCATCGAGGACTTTCCTCACAAAGTGAGTATTTTCTGAGCTATAGTTGACAGCAAAAGGACATTTGTTCTATAAAACCCAATGACATTCCTAACTATAGCAGGACTTTTACTGTGAGCAAAGATGGCTTGTGGGAATTCCTTTGGAAACACTTTTTAATTAATTTTTTTAAAAGAATGTCCTACCAGGAGAGGCTGGTCCACCAACCATGACAGTGTGCCTGATCTAATGGGAGCTCACCAAATCCAGCTGGACCAGGACTGAATGAGCATATGATCAAACCGGGATCTCTGAATGTGGCTGTCAATGGGGGCAGACTGAGAAGCCAATGATAATGGCACTGGGACCTATCTCTTCTGCATGTAGTAGCTTTTTGGGAATCTAGTCTATTTGGATGCATACCTTCCTAGGCCAGGATGGAGAGGGGAGGGCCTTGGGCTTTCCACAGGGCAGGGTACCCTGCCCTCTCTTAAGGAAGCAGGGGGAGGGAGGAGGGTTAGTGGGGGAGCAGGAGGGGACTGGGAGAAGAGGAGGAAGTGTAAATTTTTTTGAATGAAAAAATAAAAGAATATTTAAAAAAACATTTTGAGGTTTTCCACAGTAAGATTTATACAAACCTGTGATAACAATAGATATAGGACTTTATGAATAGACATAAATGCTTATTATTGAAAGGGTTCTATCTCTAATTTGATTTGAAATAATCACATTTTAAAATAGATTATGTTAAAATATATGAGTAATATATTCTAAGTAAATCAATAAGGTAGAAAATTACAGCTAATTAGCCAACAAGTGAAATATAATGTCATAAAACAACACTCAAGCCAAAATAAGTAAGAGATGCAAAAGATAAATAACATGAAATAAATAGAAATAGAAGTAAATTATGCAATGGAAATAAAAATTCTATCTATGACAATTGCTTCTAATCAGACAAACCAGAGAATAAATCTGCAAAAGCCAAAACAACTTAATGCCAAGACAATGTAAAATCTAAATTGAACAATCAACGTAAATAATTAAAATAAAGAGAAATCATTTATGCATGAAGAGAGAAACAGTATTAAAAGTTATTAAATGAATAGTCAATTATCTGGGGATATATTCTTTAATTGGTGAAAATGGTAACAAAAACACAACTTAAAATGTGAATAATAAAGAAATTATTACAGTATAGTCTATAGTTATTAAAGTATAAAAATTATTATTAATAGCTTTACTTTAGTCCAACATGCCAGGGCAAGTAGATAAGATTGAGTGATACAAATCTAAGATAATTTAATCAAATTAGTGTGTATAAAGCTTGAGTTATAATCATCAAAGAGAAAAACTTTAGTCTTTGCTTTGTCGGTGCATGCTACTCAATATAATGAAATCCTTCTTTTTGTTCTTTATTAATAAGACAGGAAGATGGGGAAAAGCAGATACTAAGTATTTCACCCTGTTAAGCCAAAAATGCCCCTGTATCAAAACCAGCAAATGGTTCATAGCCCAATGAAACAATGGCCAAAATACTTACAAATATTGACAAAGTTTTATTTGCATACTTTTAGAAAATTAAATTTAATATCTTAAGTATTGTTATCATCATTTTTATAAAATCACATAAAACACTGATACTCATATCCATCAATATCATTCTCAAAAAGAAATCCCCAGTACATTGAAATGTATTCTTCAATTTCATAAAAACCTTCTATGAGTAAAAGAATGCAAGATTTTCATCCCAGTCCAGAAAACAACTTAAAAATTTATCCCTAAGTGTCAGATATTAAACAGTTCATTAAACACTTAACTCAATTTTTAGAAGAAAATCAAATGACATTTGATTTGGAATAATAAACTAAAACAACCAGTTTTCATAGATAACATGATAATTTGTATATTAAAGTTAAAAGGACTAATTACAAATATTATAAATGTTCATAAAATTTTGGCATAAAAAGTATTACACAATTTATACTAATAAGAGAAAAGTGTCATAAAGAAATGTGATTTTTAAATCAAAGATATCAAATCAGAATGAAAATGACAAATCATGCACATTGCCTGCACATTGAAAACTCTATTGTTGATACACATCCTATATTACAAGTGAATCTTCAAACTTTTGCATATTTGAAGACTCAATTTTCCACATGATGGTTTTTAAAATAAGATCAATCTCACCAAAAAAGCAACATAAATATAGAATTGATTTGACAAAGTAAGTGGCACATGCACCAAAAACAACTCAAAAAAAAATAACAAAATCAGAGTACTAAGGCTGACTATTGTCAAAACTAATTATAATAGTACAGTAATTATGAGACAAGTGAGTTTGTTGTCATTGGAAGACAGTAGATATAAACAACTGAAGGCACATTCAGTAAATTGATTTGTGCATGTAATGACCAATTCTTTAAAAAAAACTGCACAAGTTGAGTTATTCCAAAATATTTTATGCTATTTGTGACTATTGTGAAGGGTGATGTTTCTCTGAATTTTTTCTCAGCCCATTTATCATCTGAGTAAAGGAGGGCTACTGATTATTTTTTAGTTAATCTTGTATCCTGATACATTACTGAAAGTGTTTATGAATTGTAGAAGTTCCTTGGTAGAATTTTTGGAGTCGCTTATGTAAACTATTATATCATTAGCAAATAGTGAGAGTTTGACTTCTTCTTTTCTGATTTGTATCCCCTTGATCTCCTTTTGTTGTCGTATTGCTCTGGCTAAGACCTCAAGAAATATATTGAATAGATATGGAGAGAGTGGACAGCCTTATCTTATTCCTGATTTCAGTGGTATCACTGTGAGTTTTTTCCATTTGGTTTGATGTTGGCTGTTGGCTTGCTGTATATTGCCTTTATTATGTTTAGGTATGTTTTTTGTATCCCTGCTCTGTCCAAGACCTTTATCATGAAGAGATGTTGTATTTTGTCGAAGGCTTTTTCAGCATCTAATGAAATGATCATGTGGTTTTTAGTTTTCAATTCTTTGTATGTTGAACCATCCCTGCATCTCTGGGATAAAGCCGACTTCAACATGGTGGATGACTTTTTTCTGATGTGTTCTTGGATTCGATTTGCCAGTATTTTCTTGAATATTTTTGCATCAATGTTCATGAGTGAGATTGGTCTATAATTCTTTCTTAGTGATATCTTTATGTGGCTTGGTATCACGGTAATTGTAGCCTCATAAAAAGAGTTTGGCAATATTCCTTTTAATTCTATTGTGTGGAACAATTTGAGGAGTATTGGTACTTTTTCTTTGAAAATCTTGTAGAATTCTGAGCTGAAACCATCAGGTCCTGAGCTTTTTTTGGTTGGGAGAGTTTTGATGACTGTTTATATTTCTTTAGAAGCTACAGGTCTATTTAATTTCTTTATCTGGTCTTTATTTAATTTCGGTAAGTGATATTTATCCAGAAAGTTGTCCCCTTCCTTTAAGTTTTCCAATTTTTGTGAAGAATAGATTTTCAAAATATGATCCAAATGATTCTCTGGATTTTTCTCCATGACTGTTGTTATGTCCCCCTTTTTATTTCTGATTTTGTTAATTTGGATATTCTCTCTTTGCCTTTTGGTTAGTTTGTATAAAAGTTTGTCTATTTTGTTGATTATCTTCAAGAACCAACTCTTAGTCTCATCGATTCTTTGTATTGTATTATTTGTTTCTATTTTGCTTATTTCAGTTCTCAATTTGATTATTTCCTGTGGTCTATTTCTCTTGGGAGAGTTTGTTTCTTTTTGTTCTAGAGTTCTCAAATGTTCTGTTAATTCACTAGTGTGGAATTTTTCCAGCTTCTTTATGTAGGAAATTTGAGCTATGAACTTTCCTCTTAACACTGCTTTCACTGTGTCCCATAAATTTAGGTATGTTTTGTGGTCATTTCAATGAATTTTAGGAAGTCTTTAATTTCTTCCTTGACCCATTGATGCTTCAGGTGAGCATTGTTTCATTTCCATGTGTTTGTTGATTTTCTGGAATTACTGTTGCTGTTGAATTCTAATTTTAACCCATGGTGATCCGATAAGATACATGGGGTTATTCCATTTTTTTTTTTATCTGTTGAGGTTTGTTTTGTTATTGAGTATGTGGTCAGTTTTTGAGAAGGTTCCATGAGGTGCTGAGATAAGGTATATTCTTTTATGTTTGAATGTAATGTTCTATAGATGTCTGTTAAATCCATTTGAGTCAAAACAACATGGGAAATGAGGAGCCATATGAAACAATTTTACCCTTCATGTCACTCTGAAGACACGTTATAGACTTAACCATACTTACTAAGGTGAAACAACTTAGAATAGTAAACATAAAATATTACTGAACTTATGTTAAATAACTGCATAGAGGTCTGAAACTACAAAAGCTTATTATTATATAAAATTATACTGTATTAAAACTTTTTAAAAAATATTTATTATTTATTATGTATACAATATTTTGTCTGCGTGTATGCCTGCAGGCCAGAAGAAGGCACCAGACCTCATTACAGATGGTTGTGAGCCACCATGTGATTTCTAGGAATTGAACTCAGGACCTTTGGAAGAGCAGGCAATGCTCTTAACTGCTGAGCCATCTCTCCAGCCCCTTAAAAACTTTTTTCAGATAATTATTACTAAAATTATTAAAACAATTATGGTAAGATGAAAATAAAAGCTACAATTTTATAGAAATTACTTGCATATTTAAAGTAGCTTAACTATGCTTATTTAGTATTTTTATTGATTTTATTGAGCTATACATATATTCAGTCTTATGACTGATTTTTAATTAAAAAATGAAAATGCTTTTAATAGAAATTCCCCCAAAAAGGTGCCTAAATTAATCCTCAAATAGTATTGAACAATATTAGTCAATAAGAAAGAATATCAGAAGTAAACATGCCACCAAATGCTCTAATAATGCTAAATATTGGCAATAATATGTAGTAGTTCATAAATTTTCTTGAACTGATGCTACAAATTTCCAATGTCATAGAAATTTTAAAGATATATATATATATTTGTGTGTGTGTTTAATTTAACAAAATACCTTTCACTTGGTTATTCTACTCAGAATCTATTTGTCCAAAAGAAATTTAAATTATACTTACTAAAAGAGATATATGTCATAGTGGCACATATGTTAGACGTAGCCAACTGTTTTGCTTATTTGTTTGTTTGTGGATTTAGGGCATCCTCTAAATAAGAAAACCCTTGTCTGGGAGTGTAAATCTGGCCAAGCATCCAGTTGTGGCATTCCTAACCTCCATAGATAAACCCACTACTATTATTTTGCTAAACGGTCATAGCATCAAACTGCCATAAGATTTGTATTTTCATATGCTTAGCTTAGTACAGATCTCATAATTCTCCGTCGAGGTTTCTTTCTTTGTCAAATCAATAGAAGTCAATATAGTAACCCACAACAACTCAAAGGAAAAAAATTCTGTGTTGTGCTCAGCCATACACATGAGTCATACATACCACACTTCTGTTTCCTCAGAATTTAGAAACCATTGCAGAAATGGGCTAGATATATTTTAAGAATTGCGGTCAGGGAAACCAGTATCTTCTGGGCAGTATAAGACCAGTGCATACAAACACTCACGGTAGCCGCGGTTGGCTCTTTAAGCCCTGCACAAGATCAAGTCAGTCAATATTCCAGCACGGAATAGGGAAGGCTCACAAATTGTTGATGGTTGCTGAGGCAGAGTCTGTTTTCAGAGTATAGCTTCTTGTAGAACCACAATATTCCAGTAGATGGAGCCACAAACAAAATTACGTAGCGAAAGTTGAATAGGTAATAAAACAAACCATGAAATTTGGAGGAGGTAGAGGGTGGGTCAGGAAGAAAATAGAGGGAAAATACGATAAAAACACATTTTATGCATATATTAACTTATCAAAAATTACCTAAAATATTACATAAAACATGTAAATGACTATGACAACTTTAATACTTAATGATTAAGAAGTACCTAAAGTCTATATAACTAAAGCTAAATGTTGTAGTATCTATAACAGAATAAACTACTTAAAAGTAAAAGGGAAACACGTTTTTAAAATTTTTAAATTTATTCTTATATGTGTACTTCATTTTCACTCATCTTCCCAACATTTCTGTGCCCCTACTTCCTCTTCCTCTCAAAAATTATAAATAATTTCCATTTTAAACAATTACATACATTTAAGAAAATTTATACTAATGGATATATATCCAGCATGTTGAACCCATTTAGTGCGACTTATACTTATATGCTTTTTAGAGAAGAATGATACTAACCAATCTAAAAAAAAAAAAAAACAGATTGAAGATATTAGATGGAGCAGGTGGGTGGTGGTGCATGTTTTAATGCCACCACTAGGGAGGCAGAGGTAGGGAGATCTCTGTGAGTTTGAGGCCAGCCTGGTCTACAAGAGACAGGCTCCAAAGCTATAGAGAAACCCTGTCTCGAAAATCCAAAGAAAACAAAACAAAATGAGATGAAACTGATCACTTGATTAAAACATTTTACTTGCAAAGACTTCTAAAAATGCAAGTAAATTCATATTGTGAGAAAGCAAATAAACTGCTTCTTGGTAAGTCGGAAAGGACAGCTAATGAAAAGAAAGCACAATTATCTTGGTTGTTTGGATAGTGTCACTTGTATATGACATATGCATGTGTGTGTGCACATAAGAAATATCAATTTTGCATTTAAATACAGACAGTTTGTGTTAAAATATGCTGCAAATCTTCTGGAAAAAGTGGCGTATCCCTTTAACTCCAGCACTTAAGAGACAAATCTCTGAGTTTGAACCAGGCTGGTCTATAGAGCAGTTGCAGAATATGCAAGACTACACAGAGAAACCCATCTCAAAACAACCTCTTCCACAAAAGAGTAAAAAAGGTAATATAAATGAATACAATCTAAGTATTGAATGTACTTGTAAAAATATAACATTCATAGACATGTACATGTGCATGTACGTGTGTGTGTCTTTGTGTAGGAGCATTAAATATGTATCTGAATTCATGTATAGTGTCATTGAAGTTATGTGTTTTACATGTCAGTTTTTCTTAGGTAAACTGTTAACCTTCAGGGAGTTACATAATGTAATGAAGTATCCTCCTGATATAATGGAAGTAAACAGACAACCTAGTTATTGGAAAATCATAACTGTATAGGATATGTAGCATGATGGTTTTAGCTCTTAACAATTACTGTGCATGTTAACATATTATATATATTTATAATTTATCATTATAGCTAATCCTATCTCACAAAAATAATTTTCACTGTTTGTATAATATCTTGCAGTTTCAAATGCAATAACCTAGATTTCTTTTTTCACATTTAATTTTTTATTATTGCATTATAAATAGTACCATTCAAAATTTCCACCTCCTCCACTCCTCCCATTTCCTTCCAGCTCCCCCACTCCCCCTCCCCTTTTCCCCTCCAGTCCTAAGAGAGGGCAAGTTATCCTGCCCTGTGGGAAGCCCAAGGCCCTCTCACCTCCATCCAGGCCTAGGAAGGTGTGAATCCAAATTGACTAGGATCCCAAAAAGCCAGTACATGCAGTATAATCAAATCCCGGTGCCATTATCATTGGCTTCTCAGTCAGTCCCCATTGTCAGTCATATTCAGAGAGTCTGTTTCTATCACATGCTCGTTCAGTCCCAGTCCAGCTGGCCTTGGTGAGCTCCCACTAGATCGGGCACACCATCTCAATGGGTGGACAAATCCTTTGCGGTTCTGACTTCTGTGTTCATCTTCTCCCTCCTTCTGCTCTTCAACTGGAGCTTGGGAGCTCAGTCCAGTGTTCCAATGTAGGTCTCTGTCTCTATCTCCATCCGTCGCCGGATGAAGATTCTTCTGCTCTTCGACTGGACCTTGGGAGCTCAATCCATTGCTCTGGTGTGAATGTGGGTCTCTGTCTCTATCTCCATCCATCGGAAGAAATTTCTATGGATGTGATCAAGATATTCATCAGTGTGACTATGGGACAATGATAATTCCGGCACCCTCTCCTCTGCTGCCCAAGGACCTAGCTGAGGACATCCCTGTGGACACCTGGGAACTCCTCTAGAGCCAAATATATTGCCAGTCCTAAAATGATTCCAATAATGTAGATATCTTACTCCCTTCTCCAACATCCACCTTTCCTCCATCTCCACCCTCCCACTCCCCCAATCTCTCCCCAGTCCTTCCCTTCTCCCTTCTCCT
>PVIU01027719.1:0-20038 GCA_004026605.1 Ondatra zibethicus | reverse complement strand
CATCTCTGGGATGAAGCCTACTTGATTATGGTGGATGATTTTTTTATGTGTTCTTGGATTTTGTTTGCCAATAATTTGTTGAATATTTTTGCATCAATGTTCATGAGGGAGATTGGTTTGTAATTCTCTTTCTTTGTTGTGTCTTTGAGTGGTTTGGGTATCAGGGTAATTGTAGTCTCATAAAAGGTGTTTGACAATGTTCCTTCTGATTCTATTGTTTGGAACAATTTGAGAAATATTGGTATTAGCTCTTCTTCCAAATTCTGGTAGAATTTTGTGCTGAAGATAAAGCTATTGGGTAATCTGTTTAATTAGACCAAGGAAAAATGACTGGCAAAGGAAAGGATGGGCGATGAAAAGAGTGTCTCTTCAAAGGTGGCTCACAAATCACTGATTTGGGGCTAGGCCTCTGGTTGTGCAGATGGCTATAGGCACAGGGGTGGATGGGTGGGTATCTTTTGTAGAGCTGGCTTAGTGTTCATAAAGTCCTTAAATACATTGTTTTTTATCATAAAAAGGTTTTCTTTCTCCATCAACTATAACAATTTCACGGAGTATTATAGTCTGTACTGGCATCTCCCTTCTTTTAAAACTTGTTGACTATCAGTCAAGGCCCTTATGGCTCCCAAAGTCTCCATTAAAAAGTCAGTTGTTATTCTGATGGGCTTGCTTTTATATGTGAGTTGTTCTTTCTTATAGCTTTTAGTATCCTTTCTTTGTTTTGAATTTCTTTTCTGGTCCTGTCTATTTGATGTTCTGTATTCCTCTAAGAATCTCTTTCCTTAGGCTGGGGGAGTTTTGTTCTATAATTAGGCTTGAAATATTTCCTGCACCTTTGACCTGGGTTTCTTGTCCTTCTTCTATACCTATAATTCATAGGTTTGTCCTTTTTATAATGTGTCAGAGTTCCCTAATGTTCTATTTATATTTTATATTTTATTGAACATTTTCTTTGAGTGATACAATTTCTCTACCTCTTCTTCAAGCCTTAGCATTCTCTTTTCCACTTGATCTATTCCATTGGTGAGACCTTCTATTGACCTTTTAATTTACTGACTGAATTTTTCATTTCAAGGTTTATTTTATTTTAGCTTTTTAGAAAGCCCTTTTTATTAAATTCTCTTTTCAGAATTTAATTGAGTTGCTTGTGCTTTCACAGTCTTTATTTCAGAATTTATGCATATCACCTTTGAGGTCCTTGAGCACATTTGTAATTACTATTTTGAAATCATTATCTTCTACATCAACTAACTTGCTTTTCTCAGGGTAATTATTATGGGGGTACTGGAAGATATACATTATCTTGGTTATTCATGTTGCTTGTGTCTTTTGATGAGACTTAGGCATCTGAAGTTAGATCATTGGTGGTAGTCTTGATATGGCCTCACTTTTTTTGAGTGGGTACTTGCATCTTTGTTTGATGTTTCTTCAATTTGTCATGTTGTGAACTAGCTGAATGTGTTTGGAGTTCAATCTTGGTGAAACCCTGTGTTGATGTACAAATGGGGTGTCAAAAGCAGTCCCAGCTTTAGCTAGGAACTTCTGAGCCTAGGATCAAATCATCTGTACTTTTAGAAGAAGATCCTCCTGCTGGTATTCAGCAGTGATGGAAGGGTCATTGGTTTCTAAAGGTGGCTTTTAGTTATCAAGGGCTAGGATTACAACAGGGATGGGTGGTACTCCCTGGGGGCAGGGTATAGGATAGCACACCATTCCTTAGAAAGCAGTGGGTAAGTTGGAGGCCAGACCGAGGGTCCCTACGACAAGTTAGGGATACATCTTCCATGTGGTCTAGGTCACCCTGATGAATGAGGTAGGCAGGCTCAAAGTTCCCTTCCTGGGTTTGAGGTTGCAGGACTTCTCATAGTCTCATAGTCCTTGGTCGTGTGGTAGGTAGGGTGGGTGTTGACTATGTTGGAGGACAGATGGACTGTAGGGTTGCCTACCTGGGTCCAGAGTTTCAGGATGTCAGTGTGGTAGGTGGAGTGGCTGGTGGGCAGGCAGACAGTTGGGTTCTAAGGGTCCCTAATTAGGCTCAGGGTCACAAAATAAACCAACTGTTGGATTTTAATGGCAAAAATGTGTTTGGTTTTAAAGAAACTATGAAATTGTCTTTGAAAATAGCTAAATTATTTTTCACTTCTACCACCAATGAATGAGAGTTCTAGTACATACCTCCACAGCTTACCAATATTAGTTTTGAATTTTAGCCATTATAATAAATGTGTAGCAGGACTTCAGTGTTTAATTTTTATACCCTGATGCTATGTTAGGCATTTTGTGTGTTTATTTTCCACATGTGTGTTTAACTTGATAAAGTTTCTCTTCAATTGTTTTGCTTAATTTATAATTTCGTTGTTTTCTTATTGTTGAATTTTAAAGACTTCATTATATATTAGAAGTACCAGTCCTTTGTCAGTTACATGTTTTGCAGATATGTTCTTTTTTATTATTAATTAAATTTATTCATTTATTTTGTATCCCGACTGAAGTTTTGCCTCCCTCCTCTCCTCCTATTTCCTCCCTACCTTCCTTCTGCCCCCAATCCATTTCTCCTCTCTTTCTGTTCAGAAATGGGTAGGCCTCTCATGGGTGTTAATAAAGCGTAGGACTAAGTTCCTTCCCTCGTATTAAGGCTGGACGAGGCAACCCAGTATGAGGAATGGGTTCCCAAAAGCCAGCCAAAGTGTTAGGGACAGCTCCTGTCCCCACTCTTCAGAATCCCTCAAGTAGACCAAGCTACACAACTGTCACATATATGTACATGGCCTAGGTCAGTCACATACAGGCTCCTTAGTTTCTGTGAGCTCCTATGAGCTAGGTTAGTCATATCTGTGGGTTCCTTTGTGATGACCTTAACCCCACTGGCTCCTACAGTCCTTCCTTCTTCTCTTCAGCAGGATTCCCAGAGCTCAGCCCGGTGCTTTGCTGTGGATCTGCTTCCATCTGTGCATCTGTTTCCATCAGTTACTGGATAAAGGCTCTGATTATAGGAGAAGGCCAGTTCAAGCTACCTATCCACTATTGCTAGGAGTCTTAGCTGGGGTCATTTTTGTAGATTCTTGGGAGTTTCTCTTGCACAAGGTTTCTACCTGACCCCAAAATGCCCCCCACATCAAGACATCTCTTTCATTACTATCCCCCTCTATCCCACCCCAAATCCAATCCTTCATGTTCCTATCCCCATCTGCCCCAAGTTTCCCCTTTCCAGGAAAACCCATGTATCCCTCTTTGGACCCTCCTTGTTACCTAGACTTTCTGGGTCTGTGAACTATAGCATGGTTATCCTTTTTTTTAAAAGCTTTTTTTTTTTGAGACTGGGTTTCTCTGTGTAACTTTGGTGCCTGTCCTGGAACTAGCTCTTGTAGACCAGGCTGGCCTTGAACTCACGGAGATCTGCCTGCCTCTACCTCCCCAGTGCTGGGATTAAAGGCATGTGCCACCACCACCCGGTGTGTGGTTATCCTTTACTTTACAGTTAATATCCACTTATGAGTGAGTACATACCATGTTTGTCTTTCTGGGGCTGGGTTATCTCACTCGGGATGATTTTTTTCTAGTTCCATTTACTTGCCAGCAAATTTCCTGATGTTATTGTTTTTAACAGTTGAGTGGTACTCCATTGTGTAAATTGACCATATTTTCTTTATCCATTCTTCGGTTGCGGGGCATCTGGGTTATGTCCAGGTTCTGGCTATTATGAATAACAATGCTATGAACATAGTTGAGCAAGTGTCCTTGTGGTATGACTGAGCATCCTTTAGGTATATGCCCAAGATTGGTATAGCAGGGTCTTGAGGTAGATTGATTACCAATTTTCTGAGAAACCACCATAATGATTTCCAAAGTGACTGTACAAGTTTGCACTCCCACCGACAGTGGAGAAGTGTCCGCCTTGCTCCACATCCTCATCAGCATGAGGTGTCAGTGTGTTTTTGATCTTAGCCATTCTGACAGGTGTAAGATGAAATTTTAGAGTTGTTTTGATTTGCATTTCCCTGATGGCTAAGGATGTTGAACAGTTCTTCAAGTTTGTTTCAGCCATTTGAGATTCCTCTGTTGAGAATTCTGTTTAAATCTGTACTCCATTTTTAATTGGATTATTTTGATGTCTAATTTCTTGAGTTCTTTACTTATTTGGAGACCAGCCCTATGTCAGATGTGGGGCAGGTGAAGATTCTGTAGGCTGCTGTTTTGTCTTATTGACTATGTCCTATGCCTTACAAAAATCTTTCAGTTTTATAAGGTCGCATTTAGTAATTGCTGATCTCCGCGTCTGTGCTAATGTGTTCAAGGTTATTTCCCATTTTCTCTTCTATCAGGTTCAGTGTATCTGTATTTATGTTGAGGTCTTTGATCCACTTGGATTTGAGTTTTGTGCAGAGCAATACGTATGGATCTATTTATATTGTTCTGCATGCCAACATCTAGTTATGCCAGCACCATTCGTTGGAGAGGCTCTCTTTTTTTCAGTTGTGTGATTTTGGCTTCTTTGTCAAAAATTTGGTGTTTATAGATGTGTGAATTTATGTCAGAATCTTCAATTTGATTCCATTGGTCCACTGTCTTTTTTAATGCCAATTTTATATTTTCTCCTAATGTGTAATTTGCCATTTACAAGGCCTAGGCTAGCCTTAACCTTGCTATCCTCCTGCCTCAACCTCCTGTCAGAGTACTAAGAATACAGGTGTGCTCTATCATATCTACTTCAGAAATTCAGAAATTTTAAATTTTAATAGAGTCCAGCTTGCCATTTGTTTTTCTTTTTTGGAAATGCTTTTGGTTTCATACATAAAAAGTTATTGCCAAATTCAAAGTCACCTAGATCTTTTTCTTTTTCTGCAAGTTTTATATTTTTAAATTTTTTTTTCTGCCTGTTTTATAAAATTTATTTACCTTTATTTTATGTGCATTGGCATCAGAGTCTCTGAAGCTGGAGTTACAGACAGCTGTGAGCTGCCATGTGGGTGCTGGGAATTGAACCTGGGTCCTAGAAGAGCAGCCAGTGCTCATAACTGCTGAGGCATCTCTCCAGGCCCTGAGTTTTATAGTTTTAAGTTTTCCATTTAAGATATAATCTATTTTTAGTTAATTTCCAGTGAAAAGTTTATGGTCTGTGTCTAGGCTTCTTTGTTTGTTAATTTTTGCATGTGCGTGTCTAGTCATCCCAACACCATTTGTTGGAAAGACGGCCTTCAGTGTTTCTTTTTTACATTTCACCTTCTATCTTGCGCTCATATGAGTTATTATCTTGTTTTAGTTACTGGCCTAGAAAGTATACAATCTTTTCTTAACTGCCCTCCATATTTATAATCTCTCTTGCTGACTTATTCTTTATGATACTATTTTATTATTTTTATGATTGTGGTGCTGGAGGCCAAACCAAGGGCACTGTTCATGCTAGGCATGAATCCTCCACCAGTGATTAACCCCATCCTCTTTGTTACTTCTTTTCTGTTTTACCTTCCATTTAATTAAATTTATCTTCACCTGTTTCTAATCTACTATTCAACATATTTGTTTTATTTTCATTTTACTTATTATACATTTCACTTCAAGAAGTTTCCTTTTTTCAAACTTTTAAGGTCACATTTTATAATAGGTTTTGGAGATGGAAAGATGACTCAGTGGTTAAAATACAGTGGCTGTTCTTGTAGAGAACATCAGGTTTACTTCACAGTACCTACATAGTAGCTCACAACTGATTGTAACTCCAGTTCCAGGGGATCTTCTTCCCTCGTCTAGGTCCTCAAGCACCAGACCTGCATGTAGCACACATGCATACATGTAGGCATAGCACACATACATATAAAAATAAAAAACAAAACATATTTAAAATTAGTCTTTGTTTCATGAAGTTCATTGATAGTCAAAAATGTTAAAACTGTTACAGCATAGAAATAACTAATTAGAATGCATACAAGCTTGAATGATCACTATAATTGTTTCACTAGGTGCTTACTACTATTAATCTGCCTACTTGCATTTTTAATATAACTTTTACTTTTTCAAACTTTGAAAACATAGATATTTTGTCACTAGTTTTATTATTCCAGGTTCTGAATCTTGAATATCTGTTTCTGTTAGCTGTTATTTCTGCTATTATTCTTTTATGGTGTCTGGTTTTATATGGTGCTTGGTTAATGTTTACAGCTCATCATTGTTGAAAATTTTTTATGAAATATTTTGAAGCTGAAAATGAATATCCCTTAATATGTTTGGAAGCAGTTATTTATAACTGTAGGTCTTTTGAGCCCTCTACCCACCAGATTCTGTAATTTAGGACTGTAAACAAGCGAGTCTACTTGTATTATAGCTCAAGGAACATTTCCCCCTGTGTGTTGTGCTGTCTTCTACTCAGTGCCAAAGTAAACTTCTTTGTGGTCTCCTGGAATGGATATGGGTAGGTACAAGTTTACTTCTGACTTAGTCTAACCATGTGATCTTGTGGAACTT
This sequence comes from Ondatra zibethicus, assembly GCA_004026605.1. Lineage (NCBI taxonomy): Eukaryota > Metazoa > Chordata > Mammalia > Rodentia > Cricetidae > Ondatra > Ondatra zibethicus. The sequence continues at coordinate 13,582 of PVIU01027719.1, read as the reverse complement.
GATATCTAGTTCCTGATTTACCAAGACCTGTCACATTTTCAGTAAACGTTTGTCTACATTCACAGATACCCACCAGTCAAAATTAGTTTTAATTCTCTGCTTAACTTTCTGTGACTTCACTTTTCCTTAGGTTTGGTTTGATAAATGTTTTGCTGCTTTTCCGTTTGTCCTACTATTTTATTTAATATTTTTAGAAAAATTTAAAGCATATTATCCAACATTTATGGTTATTTTTAGAAGAAAAGTTATTTTGACATGGCTTATTCACTCTGGTTCTACAAGCAAAACTATTTCCCTAGCCTTCTAAGACAATAGGTCTCTAATTTTTTTAGATTCCTTTCTTTTCTTAGTTGAATGCCCCTCAACTATTGTGACTATCAATGATATTAGTCAAATATGGTAAGGACTTTTATAAAATCAACCCTATGTTTTCTTTTCAGGCTAAAGAGGCAGTAACAGAAACTGAGCAACAGGATTCTACAAACATTTTCACTCAGTTTTATATATTCAAGATTGCAGTCATGGAAGGCAACTCTGACAGAGGTATAAATGCTCTATGTATTAATGTGAACAATGAAAATCCCCAAAGAATAAAAAATCCACAATAAGAAAATAGATACACTGTTTTGAAGATAACTGTGCTGAATAGATATAATTACTTTTGTATAAAATTATACAACAATGCACAAAGAAACTGGGGGGTATGAGAAAGTAAAAAAAACCACAGCTACCTATCTAGAGGATCTGAAATGGGAAAATATTGGACAAGAATTGGGGATAATTTTTATCACTGTACTTGTTTATACTTTGCCATTTGAGCCAGCCTACTCAAAAGTTTTAAAAGTTATGGGAAGGCACAGTCTTTTTTTTTTTTAGGGATTTTTTATTGCTTTATAAATAATACCATTCAAAAATTTCCACCTCCTTCCCTCCTCCCATTTCCCTCCCGCTCCCCTCCTCCCCCTCCCCCTCCAGTCCTAAGAGAGGGCAGGGAATCCTGCCCTGTGGGAAGTCCAAGGCCCCCCCATCCAGGCCTAGGAAGGTGTGCATCCAAACAGACTAGGATCCCAAAAAGCCAGGACATGTAGTAGAATCAAATCCCAGTGCCATTATCATTGGCTTCTCAGTCAGCCCCCATTGTCAGCCACATTCAGAGAGTCCAGTTTGATCACATGCTCATTCAGTCCCAGTCCAGCTGGCCTTGGTGAACTCCCATTAGATCAGTCACACTGTCTCAGTGGTGGACCAACCCCTTGCGGTCCTGACTTCCTTGCTCATCTTCTCCCTCCTTCTGCTCTTCAACTGGATCTTGGGAGCTCAGTCCATTGCTCCGATGTGGGTCTTTGTCTCTATCTCCATCCATCACCGGACGAAGGTTTTATGGTGATATTCAAGATATTCATCAGTGTGGCTATGGGACAAGGCCAGTTCAGGCACCCTCTCCTCTGCTGCCCAAGGACCTAGCTGGGGACATCCCTGTGAATACCTGGGAACCCCTCTAGAGCCAAGTCTCTTGCCAACCCTAAAATGGCTCACTTAATTAAGATCTCTTCTTCCCTGCTCCATATCTGCCCTTCCTCCATCTCAACCATCCCACTCCCCCAAGCTCTCCCTAATTATCCCCTTCTCCCTTCTCTCTCCCCCTCTCCCCTTCCCCCCACTCCACCTCCACCCCCATGCTCCCAACTTTTGCCTATTCATCTTGTCTGCTTTCAATTTTCAGGAGGATCTATATATGTTTTTCTTTGTGTTCATCTTATTATTTAGCTTCTCTAGGATTGCAAACTATAGGCTCAATGTCCTTTGTTTATGGTTAGAATCCACTAATGAGTAAGTACATACCATATTCATCTTTTTGGGTCTGGGTTATCTCACTCAGGATAGTGTTTTCTATTTCCATCCATTTGCATTCAAAATTCAAGATGTCATTGTTTTTTACTGCTGAGTAGTACTCTAATGTGTAGATGTGCCACACTTTCTTTTATTTTTAGGTTTGACCTTTCATTTTTTTCATATTCTTTTATTTTTCATTCAAAAATTTATACTTCCTCCCCTTCTCCGAGGCCCCTCCCACTCCCCCACTCCTCCTCCTCCCTCCCCCTGCTTCCTTAAGAGGGGGCAGGGTACCCTGCTCTGTGGGAAGCCCAAGGCCCTCCCCCCTCCATCCTGGCCTAGGAAGGTGTGCACCCATATAGAGTAGGTTCCCTAAAAGCCAATACATGCAGAAGAGATAGGTCCCAGTGCCATTATCATTAGCTTCTCAGTCAGCCCCCATTGGCAGCCACATTCAGAGATTCTGGTTTGATCATATACTCATTCAGTCCTTTATCCATTCTTCCATTGAGGGGCATCTAGGTTGTTTCCAGGTTCTGGCTATTACAAATAGTGCTGCTATGAACATAGTTGAACAAATGCTTTTGTAGTATGATTGGGCATCTCTTGGGTATATTCCCAAGAGTGGTATTGCTGGATCCTGAGGTAGGTTGACTCCCAGTTTCCTGAGAAACGCCACACTGATTTCCAAAGTGGTTGTACAAGTTTGCATTCCCACCAGCAATGGATGAGTGTTTCCCTTACTCCACATCCTCTCCAACATAGCTTATCATTGGTGCTTTGATTTTAGCCATTCTGACAGGTGTAAGATGGTATCTCAAAGTTGTTTTGATTTGCATTTCCCTGATCACTAAGGAAGTTGAACATGGCCTTACATATCTTTTGGCCATTTGAACTTCTTCTGTTGAGAATTCTCTGTTCAGTTCAGTACCCCATTTTTTAATTGGGTTATTTAGAATTTTAATGTCTAGTTTCTTGAGTTCTTTATATGTTTTGGAGATCAGGCCTTTGTCTGATGCAGGGTTGGTGAAGATCTTCTCCCATTCAGTAGGATGCCTTTTTGTCTTAATGACAGTGTCCTTTGCTTTACAGAAGCTTCTCAGTTTCAGGAGGTCCCATTTATTCATTGTTGCTCTTATTGTCTGTGCTACTGGGGTTATACGTAGAAAGTGGTCTCCTGTGCCCATGTGTTGCAGACTACTTCCCACTTTCTCTTCTATCAGGTTCAGTGTGGTCAGATTTATATTGAGGTCTTTAATCCATTTGGACTTGAGTTTTGTGCATGGTGATAGATATGGATCTATTTTCATTCTTCTACTGGTTGAATCCAGTTATGCCAGCACCATTTGTTAAAGATGCTTTCTTTCTTCCATTGTATAATTTTAGCTCTTTTGTTGAAAATCAGGTGTTCATAGATTTGTGGATTAATATCTGGGTCTTTGATTTGACTCCATTGGTCAACGTCTCTATTTTTATGCCAATACCAAGCTGTTTTCATTACTGTAGCTCTGTAATAGAGTTCGAAGTCAGGGATGGTAATGCCTCCGGAAGTACCTTTATTGTATAGGATTGTTTTGGCTATCCTGGGTTTTTTGTTTTTGCATATGAAGTTGATTATTGTTCTCTCAAGGTCTGCAAAGAATTTTGTTGGGATTTTGATGGGGATTGCATTGAATCTATAGATTGCTTTTGGTAGAATTGCCATTTTTACTATGTTGATCCTACCAATCCAAGAGATCCTTCCATTTTCTGGTATCCTCTTCAATTTCTTTCTTCAAAGACATAAAGTTCTTGTCAAATAGATCTTTCACTTCCTTGGTTAGTGTTACCCCAAGATACTTTATGCTATTTGTGGCTATCGTGAAAGATGATGTTTCTCTGATTTCCCTCTCTGCTTCTTTATTCTTTGTGTATAGGAGGGCTACTGATTTTTTTGAGTTGATCTTGTATCCTGCCACATTACTGAAGGTATTTATCAGCTGTAGGAGTTCTTTGGTAGATTTTTTGGGGTCACTTATGTACACTATCATATCATCGGCAAATAACGAAAGTTCGACTTCTTCCTTTCCAATTCGAATCCCCATGATCTCCTTATGTTGTCTTATTGCTATTGCTAGAACTTCAAGCACTATATTGAAGAGGTATGGAGAGAGTGGACAGCCTTGTCTTGTTCCTGATTTTAGTGGAATGGCTTTAAGTTTCTCTCCATTTAATTTGATGTTAGCTGTCGGCTTGCTGTATATTGCTTTTATTATATTTAGGTATGAACCTTGTATCCCTAATCTCTCTAAGACCTTTATCATAAAGTGGTGTTGAATTTTGTCAAATGCTTTTTCAGCATCTAATGAAATGATCATATGGTTTTTTTTCTTTCAGTTTATTTATATAATGGATTACATTGATTTTCATTTGTTGAACCAGCCCTGCATCTCTGGGATGAAGCCTACTTGATCATAATGGATAAATTTTTGATGTGTTCTTGAATTCGGTTTGCCAGTATTTTATTGAGAATTATTGCGTCGATGTTCATGAGTGAGATTGGTCTGTAATTCTCTTTCTTGGTTGAGTCTTTGTGTGGTTTTGGCATCAGGGTAACTGTAGCTTCATAAAAAGAGTCATAAAAAATGACTCTTCTGTTTCTATTATGTGAAACACCTTAAGGAGTATAGGTATTAGCTCTTCTTGGAAGTTCTGGTAGAATTCTGCATTAAAACCATCTGGTCCTGGGCTTTTTTTGGTTGGGAGGTTTTTGATGACAGCTTCTATTTCCTTGCGACTTATAGGTCTATTTAAATTGTTCACCTGGTCTTGATTTACTTTTGGTGTATGGTACTTATCTAAAAAACTGTCCATTTCTTTTACATTTTCCAATTTTGTGGCATACAGGCTTTTGTAGTAAGACCTAATGATTCTCTGAATTTCCTCAGTGTTTGTTGTTATGTCCCCCTTTTCATTTCTGATCTTGTTAATTTGAGTGTTCTCTCTCTGCCTTTTGATTAGTTTGGATAGGGGTTTGTCAATCTTGTTGATTTCCTCAAAGAACCAGCTCTTTGTTTCGTTGATTCTTTGGATTGTTTTCTGTGTTTCTATTTTGTTAATTTCGGCCCTTAGTTTGATTATTTTCAGTCTTCTACTCCTCCTGGGTGAGTCTGCTTCTTTTTTTCTAGAGCTTTCAGGTGTGCTGTTAAGTCTCTAATGTGAGCTTTCTCCATTTTCTTTATGTGGGCGCTTAGTGCTATGAACTTTCCTCTTAGCACTGCTTTCATAGTGTCCCATAGGTTTGGGTATGTTGTGACTTTATTTTCGTTGAATTCAAGGGGTGTAGTAGGAGATTGCTTGTCTGTTTCCTAGCGGCCCAGACCCAAAATAATCACATAGAAACTGTACTAATTTAAAACATTGCTTGGCCTATTAGCTTAGGCGTCTTATTAACTAACTCTTACATCTTAAATTAACCCATTTTTATTATTTTATATTTTACCATGAGGCTCATGGTTTACTGGTAAGGTTCCTGAGCATCTCCCTGACTCTGCCTTTTGTCCTCTATCTTTGCTTGGAATTCCTGCCTTCTTCTATTCTGCCCTGCCATGGGTCCAAGTAGCTTCTTTATTAACCAATGGTAATAAAACATATTCACAGCATACAGAGGGAAATCCCACATCAGAGGGGGGTCATGATGGGGGAACCCACAGAAACAGCTGACCTGAGCTTGTGGAGACTGGACCAGCAGTCTGAGAGCCTATGTGGGACCAACCTAGGCCCTCTGCATGTGTGTGACAATCCTGTAGCTTAATCTCTCACTAATTCTTCTAACACTGAGAGCATGACCCCTCCCTGGCACATATCTGGGTTTTGGTAACCTGTTCCCCATGCTGGATTACCTGGCCTGGCCTTGATGTAAGGGGAGGATCTTGGTCCTGCCTCAGCTTGATGTGCTATGCTTTGTGCAAGCCCATGGGATGTCTACCCTATTCTGAACAGAGATGGAGGAGGAGTTGATGGGGAGGGGGTAGATGGGTAAGGGGAGGGGATGGGAGGAGAGGAGGGAGGGGAAACTGGTTGGTATGTAAAATAAGTGAAAAATATATTATTTAAATAAAAAATAATTGTGAATAAAATATTCAAATCTTATAAATGGAATAATATTAAGAGTAAAATTTTTTGAAAATGTATGATAGAGGGACTCTCAAATTGAAATATTATACCTGTGTTTAGCATAGTGACTCTCCAAAGTGGTATATAATACGTGCAAGTAAATTGCCTTAGATTCTTTAATAAAAAAGAAAAGGAAGGGAGAAACGTTGTAGTTATAATCTCAACCATAAGAAATATACTTTAGTACTGTGAAATGGTCTTTTTGTCTTTTTATAATTTTTGCTGAAAATTTTTTTGGCTTGTATAAATACAGATAATCTAGCTCTATTTTGCCATGCATTTATGTGGAATGTTTTTTTCTGCCTTATCACATTCAAACTATGTGTCCTTAAAAGGCTTTCTTGAAAAGTGAGCATCTTATAGATACAATATTTCCCTGGTTTTAATCCATTCACTCACTCTGTATGTTTTGATTACAGAATTAAGTCATTTACATTCAATACAATTATTTATATCCAAAGTGTTAAATCCCACCATGGTGGCAGCCTGCCTCTGCCACCAAAGTAGTTATGTCATCATACCATAAGCTATGTGACATGTGCACCCCTTAAGAGTGCCTGTCAGGCACAGCTTACTTTCTTGCTTCTTCCTCTCGTTTCTTCACTGTCTCTGTCTGCCTGCCTCTCTCATGTCCCCACCCCAACATGGCCTTTCATTCTTTGTCCTCCTCTCCCAATAAATGTCTTACACTAACTTTGTTGTGCATGGCGTCTTTGCTTAGTGGTATTCCTTGGCAGGGCCTGCCAAAAAACTTCACCTTTTTTTTCCATCCTTACACAAGGACTTATTGCCATTCCACTAATTCTTATTGTTTTATATATCTTTTGTTCCTTTCTACATGTTGTCTTTCTTTGTAATCAGGTGATATTCTATGGTTATCTACTTTGATTATTTTATATGTCATGTAATAATTATAGTTGGTTTTTGTGATTATCACAGGCTTATTTAAAACATCTTATACATCTTATAATAAATAGGCTGTTTTAAGCTGATAATTACTTTACTTTGATTATACCATCAGCTGCTTCCCCATATTTTTGATCAACTTATATTTTATATTAAATATTCTTTAAAATTTTTATAGGTATCATTTAATAATTTAATTTTAACCTTCATTCTAAAGCTATAGGTGAGTTACACACTTATCAAGATTATTTTGAATTTAACTGTATACTTTCATGGTTTAGTTTTTGTCTTGCTAATCAATATACTTTTCCTTCAGCTCCTTTAATGTTTGTTTATCTGGGAATTTTCATTTGCCCTTCATTTCCTTGCCAAGTATTCCTAGTTAGCAGTTTTTTCCATCTGTACTTTGGATCTGTCGTCTCAATTTTTCATGGCCGGTGATGTTTCTGCCAAGAAACGTTAGTGCTGCTAGACTATTGGCACACCCTTTTATGTGCTGCTTCTTTTCAGCTGCTGCTTTCAAGATCTTCAGTCTTTGGCTTTGTATTATTTGATAATGTTTTGGTTAAGTCTTGCTTGCATTAAATCTGCTTAGACAGTTGTCACCTTCATCCAAAGTTTAGAGTCTAAATGGATACTTACATCTATTTTGAAATTTATTGTTTAAAAATATATTGTTTTTTGATGTTTTTTCTTGACTATTATAGATGATTATTCATTAACAACCTATAATTTCTAATTATACATTACATTTTTAAATGAACTATATAATCACAATACCTTAATCAAGAGCAGAAATATATATACATATAACAAGATCGACCTTAAATTTATATCAATAAAGTAAAATTTATACCAATGTAAATTATTCACCAATTGTAGTAAGGAGGAGAGGGCTGCATTTCTGGCGTCTGGCTAGCTTATATCCGAAATAATTACACAGAAACTGTATTTATTGAAATACTGTCTGGCCCATTAGTTTTAGTGTTTTATTGGTTAACTCTTACATATTTGTTTAACCCATTTTTAATAATCTGTGTGTCACCATGAGTCGTGGCTTACCGGGAAAGATTTAGTGTGTCTGATGTGGCAGTTTTATGGTGGGTGGCTCTTTTGGACTCTGTTCCCTTTTTAGTATTTTGTTTTCTTTTTTCCGTCTATCTAAGTCCTGTCCTATCAAAAGGCCAAGGCAGTTTCTTTATTAACCAATAAAAGCAACCCAAATACAGAAGGACCCTCCTACACGAGTATTCCATGATTGTTTGATCTTTGTGGCCTTGCATTGGTGTCTGCATATTTGAGGAAGGAGGGAATTACTGTCTGTGGTCGTTGTCAAATGGCTTTATTTAGAAAGTCCTTTCATCAGTCAGTTCATTTGGAGATTTTGGGTAGGATGATTGGTAAGCTTGTTGTTTATGTCCTTGGGCAGGTCTGAGATAGATCATTGGAGCTTGTGTCTGGAAACAGGTTTAGATCTGGAGGTAAATCCATTGACTGGACCTAATGATTGGGTTCTCTCCTTCCACATTGTGGGTCCCAGGTATAAAATCAGATGATCAGGGTTGTGAATGAAGGTCTTAACACATCTCACTAGCCCATTTTTGCATCTTATATTATGAAATTTTGTCATTGGATCTATAAACAATTTGGTTTATATCCCCATTGAATTGATTCATTTATCATCTTGAAATATTCTATTCTAGGTAGTTGTTCTTTGTTCTGAAATCTTTTGTCTCCTTTTTGGCTTATTAGGTATAACTTAAATGTCACTTAATATCTATTGTATCCATTTAATTTATAATTATCTACCTTTATGACAAATAATGGGATATAAGACCTCATTCCATTTTAATAGTGTTATAAACACTCCAAATTTTGGTGCTCCACAATGCATCCAATCCATCTATTAGCAATGGAGTTTAGGCTCTAGGTGCCATATTTTATTCTTACAAGTAGTACTTGATGAACATCTTGTATTTGTTTGCTTTTGAAGCTATTTCTATAGATAAATTACAGAAGTGCAGTTGCTCAGTTAGGCATTTTTCTAATATTCAAGTCCTTCTTGGTGGTTTATTAATTCATATCACTTAATAATTCTATATTTCTAAAGATATGAATATCTTAAGGTGATTCAAAATCCATTATGATATAATTAACCATAAATAAGTATTATCTTTGATGAAAATATCTCATATTCTTATTGTTTGTTTCAGCTTTACAGGTGGTCAGTACTTTAGAGAAATTATTAACAGATGAAGAACTGGATGATGATGATCTATGTGAAAGTGAAGTTTCACCTACCAAAATCCTAAGTTTGGCTATACAGTTTGCTCTAGAGGTAATTCATATTTATCCACTATTATAATATACTCTTTTCCTTTTTGAAAAAGAATTCATCACCATCAGCCTGGAATAGGAGAGTCCTTTTATTGTTTTGTCTCACATTTTCATACTAAGAATCTTGTTTGTCTTGTTTCTCATCTTATTTATCTTATTTTGAGGCAACAGATTTGTGTTTAAAACAAACAAAAATAAACATATCAAACACTAATTTTAAAAGAAACCTTGGGATCAGTGAGATGGCTCAGTGGGTAAAGACACTTGTCAGAATCCTGGTGACTTGCGTTCAATCCCCTGAACCCACATAAAGGTGGAAGGAGAGAACCAACTTCACAAAGTTGTTCTCTAACCTCCACATGTGTCCTACACACACACACACACACACACACACACACACACACACACACACTAGTGGCTATGATGATAATGATGATGAATATAATGATAATGATAGTAATGATATTTTCAAAATAAAAGAAACTTCAAATTTTAAAAATGATGTTTCAGGGGCAGAGAATGTAGCTTATGGTAGAGCATTTGCCTAGTACGCACTAAGCCCTGTTTGTATCCTCAGCTCTATGAAAAGGTATGGTGGGAGTATATCATGCACACGTGCATGAGTTCATATACACCATGCAGGAGCCTGTGAAGGCCAGAAAATGGAGTCAGTTCCCCTAGAACTGAAGTTACAGGCAAGCTGTGAGCCACCATGTGGATGCTGGTAACTTAATTTGGGTCCACTACAAGAGGAGTGATTGTTCTTAAACACCAAGCCATCTCTTTAGCCCTCAACTTATATATTTTTTTCATTCTTCTCTCATGTATTGCATCCTGACCTCAATTTCCCTCCCTGCACTCCTCCTAGTTCCCCTACCTCTTCTCTCCCCCATATCTACTCCTCTTCCATTTATCTTTAGAAAAGAGTAGGGCTCCCAGGGATATCAAGCAAAGACAGTATAGCAAGCTACAATAAGACTAGTCACAAACCCTCACATCAACGCTGGAGGAGACACCTCAGTAAGAGGAAAAGTGTTCCAAGAGCAGTCAAAAGAGTCAGATTCACCCTCCACTCCCATTGTTACGAGTCCCACAAGAACACCAAGCTACACAATTATGACACATATACAGAGGACGTAGCTCAGACCCATACAGACACTCTGATTTTCCTTTTCCCCTCTCTTCCTCTTTCTTTCCATCCTATACAATGCATCCCATGTCAGCATCAAACAATTTTCTTCTTTTAGAAATTCTGTTACCTTGCTCATCAGTATCCAAATCTGTAACATGAAGGGCCTGCTTGTCAGGGTTTCTGTCCTGCCCGGTCCCCCAGCCATTTAGTCCCAGAGAAAATCACACAGAGAGTCTGCATTAGGTTATAAACTGATTGACCCATTAGCTCAGGCTTCTTATTAGCTCTTGTAACTTACATTAACCCATTATTTTAGTATACGTTAGTCACGTGGCTCAGTACCTTTTTCAGTGGGGCAGGTCACATCCTGCTTCTTCCCTGGTCTGGGGAGAACTCCTGAGAGAGCTTCCTGCTTCCCAGAATTCTCCTATTCTCCTTGCTCGGCCTCTACTTCCTGTCTGGTTGTCCCACCTATACATCCTGGCTAAAGGCCAATCAGCATTTATTTAAATCATGATTGACAGAATACAGATAATTCTCCCGCATCACTTCCCCCTCTTTTTTGTTTTTAAACAAAGAAAAATATCCATAGTCCATATTTTGGGAATGTGGACATAGTATTCCAGGCTACTTCTAGCTGGTTGGGGGGGGGCGCTGATAATCTTTGGGGACCTAAAGAAAATTTAGAGTTATGATCAAGTCCTGACTGGAGTATCCTGTGAGGCTTGATCATCTCAGGCAGCAGTCTTGAATCTGTTCTGGATGTAGAACTCAGTCATCTGGGTCATCTGTTCCTACCAGAGATTTCTCAGGTGGTCTTCCTTGATCAAACCTGATTTTTCTTAACTCAGAATGAATCCACAGTCTCTCATTTCCTGTGGAAACAAAAGCAAAATCTCTTCTCCAAAGTAACATACCTTTTGACTTCAATTTTGAAGTCAAGGTATTTTGAAAATGCCTATCTTGGATTACTTTAGCAGCATTTATAAGCAAATATCTTTTAGTAGCTGTTTCTCCTTCCTCAGCATTCAAACAATTCAAAGAGAGCATAATAGCATACAGTATCAAGATTCTCTGTGTATTTTCCATCTTTATGCGGCTTTATTTTAACCTCTATTTCTTTTATTTTTACCTTTTAACTTTTGGCTTTTTGAGACAGCTTCTCTGTGTATCTTTGTCCTGGAATTCCCTCTGTAGACCAGGCTATCCTTGAACTCACAGAGATCCACCTGTCTCTGCCTCCCCATTGCTGGGATTAAAGGTGTGTGCTACCACACCTTGAACTCACAGAAATCTGTCTGCCTATGCCTCCCCAGTGCTGGGATTAAAGGTGTGTGCTACCACACCTTGAAGTCACAGAGGTCAATCTACCTCTGCCTCCCAAGTGTTGGGATTAAAGGTGTGTACTACCATACCCAACTACTCTCTTTCTTTTTTTTTATTTTAAGGATTTTAACCTTTAGCTTATATATATATTTAACACAATGTAAACCATTTAGAGGTTTTTTTTTTAAATCTCTCTTTACTGTATATCTCTCTTTTTCTGACTACATGAGTCTTTAATTTACCAAGCTATATGGGTAGGATAAAAGCCGTGGCTTTGATGGCTAGATCCAGCCCATTCCTTAGCTTTATGAAATTCCACCCTCATGGTGGAGATACTGGCTGTAGCCACGTTTATTGCCACAACTCTATGGCGTTTCAAGGTTCCTGCCAGCAAGCAAGCTGCAGCATTCTGCTCACAAACCACATTCAAATGCTCCTAAGTCAGAACGCCTGCCTGAAAGAGTCAGAGTTTGCCCTGGCAGGATGGCCCAGAAGGCCGGCATTTTAAAATGGTCCAGCTTTTTTCTTGCTAAAGCTAAAAAACAAAAAGCATGTGGTCAGCTTTTTATCAACACTATTTGTTTCGTGGCAGGACATTTTAAAAGAGCTGCAAGGTTTTGCAGCTAAAGCTGAGTCAGGAAGCCTCTCTTAAATGAGAGCACTTGCTTGCCTCCAGCAAGCAGAGCAAACCTGAGAAATTGCTGCTACCAAGAAAACATGCTTTACTCTATTCTTTCCCAAGCTTTCTCAGGCTTTCTGTGGATGCAGTTATCCACGTGGGCGCCATTCTGTAACATGAGGGGGCGCTTTGTTGGGGTTTCTGTCCTGCTCAGTTCCCACAGCCGGTAAGCCCCAAAGAAAATCACACAGAGAGTCTACATTAGGTTATAAACCGATTGGCCCATTATCTCAGGCTTCTTATTGGCTCTTGTAACTTATATAGTCCATTATTTTTATCTATGTTACCCACATGGCTCAGTACCTTTCTCAGCAGGCCAGGTCACATCCTGCTTCTTCGGTGATCTGGAGAGGACTCCCGAGACAGCTTCCTGCTTCCCAGAATTCTCCTGTTCTCCTTGCTCCGCCTCTACTTCCTGTCTGGTTGTCCCACCTATACATCCTGGCTAATGGCCAATCAGCGTTTATTTAAATCATGATTGACAGAATACAGACAATTCTTCCGCACCACAAATCTATGGTTGAAATTGTATTTAGTGACAACTTTGGGTAAGTTGTTGGTCTAGAATCTAGAAATAGAGTCCTCAAGATAGTTTGAATGAACAAAACATGCATTTGCATTAATAGACAGTACATAGAACAGAAATCAAATAACTAATATGCATGTTAAGATTCACTGAAATTCAGAGGAAGAAGGGAGACACTGAAACTGGAATGGAATTGGGAAATCTCTACAATAGAGGGAAAACTTAAGTTGAACTTTGAAAAAAAAGTAACATTTAGATATGTAAGAAAATATTTTAAATGATTAGATGATGTGAATAAAATATAAAAAAGTAATATAATTGGCTTGGCTTGTGAGACAGTGTATATGGTTGGAATAATAAAATATTTATTTCTCCACAATTCTTGATCTTGTACCTAATATAGTGACTTGTATGTTAAAACAATGCTATACTGAGCAAGGTATACATCCCAGTCATACAACTGTCAACCACATTCAGAGGGACTAGTTTGGTCCTATGCTTGTTCTTTCCCAGTCCAGCTGGAGTTGGTGAGCTCCCATTATCTCAGGTAAACTGTTTCAGTGGATGAACCCTTCACGGTCTTGACATCTTTGCTCATATTCACATTCCTTCTACTCTTCAACTGGACCTTGTGAGCTCAGTCCAGTGCTCCGATGTGGGACTCTGCCTCTGTTTCCATCTGTTGTTG
>PVIU01027718.1:0-19989 GCA_004026605.1 Ondatra zibethicus | reverse complement strand
GTGTGTATGCATACATGAATGTTATGTATGTATATGCACAAATGACTATAAAAGTAAATTTCTGAGTCCATTTTCATGGATTGTATGTATGTGGTTATGGTAATATCTTGTTTGTACAAATAAAACTTGCCTGAAAATCAGAGGGCAGAGCTAGACACCAGCTAACCATAGATGTCTGAAGGTCTGTACAGACAGACCGGAAGTGATCTGGCTGGGTGAGAGAGGAAGTGATACACGAGGAAACAGGAACTCAGTCTCTTTTCACCTGGGAAGTTGAGAGGTAAGGTGGCCATGGTTTGGTTCCTTCATCTCTCTGATCTCACAGCTTTTTCCCCTATGCATGACTCTGGACTTTTATTATTAAGACCTACTAAAATTCGTGCTACATGTGGTTTCACGACTGACTGTTCTATTGAACAACTAATAAGGGGGCTTATCCCTGGGACAGGCTAATTCTTCCTTTCCCAGCAGTAATTAGTTACCTGTAATTCTTTGTCTTGGTGTGCGACCTCATTAAATGTCCCCCTTCTATGCTAACACATCCATTGATATTGTTCTGGGCTTGTTCATGCAATGCAGCCAGTTCTAGGAGAGACTGCTTCATAGCAGACTTCCTGATAGTCTGGCTTTTACACACTTTTCTACCCTGTCTTTTCCAGTGTTCCCTGATCCACAGATGAAGAAGCTGTGTGGAATTTATTTTACAGTATGTGTATACATGTCACTGTGATTGGTTTAATAAAAAAGCTGACTGGCCAATAGCTGGACAGGTAAAGATTAGGCAGGACTGGCAGATAGAAAGCAAGCATGAGAAGTAGAGGAAGAATCTCAGGAGTCTGGAAGAAATGCAGAGGAAACAGGAGTTGAACTTGCATAATGAGAAAAGGTACCAATTCACGTGACATATATAAGAAATGTGTTAATTTAAAATGTAGGAGTTAGCTAGTAATAAACCCAAGTTACTGGTTGAGAATTTATAACTAATATTAAGTCTCTGTGATGTTACTTGTGAACTGTCCTGCAGGAAAGAAAATGTTGCCTACAAATCTTTGATTTAGATGTGTCTACAGGGACTGTGATGTGGGATTCCCCTTTGTATTCTGTGAATAAGTTTTATTACCATTGGCTAATAAAAAAAAGTGTCTTTGGCCTATGGAAGGGCAGAATATAGCAAGGCAGGAAATCCAAGCAGAGATAGAGGAGGAAAAAAAGAGGAGTCAAGCAAATACCATGTACCCTCCTAAGAAACAAGAGATAACAACCAGGAGCCATGTGGAAAAATGTAAAAAATGGAAATAGGTTAATTTAAGATGTAAGCATTAGTGAATAAGAAGCCTGAACTAATAGGTCAAAGAGTATACAATTAATATTAAGCCTCAGAGTGTATTTTTCCTATGCATCTCATATAGATATTAATAATTTGCATTGGTATGGATTTTGCTTTGTTGATATTAATTTAACGTCAATTTTGTTATATGTATATGTATTTCTGATCTTGATTAAGGTATTGTGATTGTGTAGTTTATTTAAAAATGTAATGTATAATTAGGAAATATAGGTTGTTAACGGATAATCATCCATAATAGTCAAGCTTGTAGTCATGTTAGTTAGATTTTCTAGATATATAGAGGTATATTACAGTTAGATAGACATTCTTCATATCTCTCAAAGACTACAGAACATGGCATTTTAAATGTTTTATTAACTTAGGGCTTTTCATGACAATGAGACACGTCTGCTCCTGGCAGCACCAATCTACTTCAAGAGGAAGATGGGCATTGAAGAGGCTCCTTATGGAGTTGGTTAGCCATTTGGGCAAGAAACTGATCTTGCCTGGACTGTTGCATAAACTGGACACAAAGAACCCACAGAGAGAGGACTGCTGAACTTGATTAAAAAGGTGAGACAATCCTTAGGGGTTCCTGATTCATGAAAGAGTCTGCAAGACATTCTACAGGATACAGAAGAAAGTGATTGAACTGTCTTTGAAACTTCCTGCTTCACGGAAAAGTCTGCTAAATACTGTGTACCTGTAGGCTGAAGATGGATGCCCCAATGGTACAGGGGAACTTTGGGTGACTGTACATGCAGTGAGATGTCTCTGTCATTTCTAGAGTTTTGGAAGTTGCTTACTTCTTGTTTACTTAGGTAATATTATATCCTCCTGGAATCTTTGATGGAGTTGAAGAATGGATAGTTATAGTTTTCCTTTGTTATGATAAAAAATAAAGTAGATATAAATGTGGTAACTGTAGTTCTTGCTTGATAACTGTTTTGTTATATGTAATTTTACTATGTTAAAATGAAAGCCTTTCCTTTTTGTTTAGACAGAAAAAGGGGAAATGGTGTAGGAGGTCCTTCTGTATTTGTGTTGCTTTCATTAGTGAATAAAGAAACTGCCTTGGCCTTTTGATAGGCCAGAAATCAGTTAGATAGAGTAGACAGAACGAAATGCTGGGAGGAAGAAGGACAGTGTGGCAGACTCCATGTTTCTCCTGCCTGAGACGGATGATGGTTAGACTCATGCCGGTAAGCCATGAAAGAGCTAGCCAATAAGAGGTTAGAACTAATGGGCCAGGCAGTAATTTAATTAATACAATTTCCGTGTGGTTATTCAGGGTGAAAGCTAGCCGGGCGGCTGGGAGCCGGGTGGCCAGAACAAGGGGCCCCCACGCTCCTCACAACAATTTGGTGCCCAGGATGACAAGCAGCCCTCTCGCCTCATTACTACATCCATCTACAGGAGCTAGTGAGTGGACCTGGTGGGTAGAGAGAAACTGGTTTGCAGGGAAGAACAGAATGGAGAATATTTGAAGTTATAGGGCTGTGCCCCCCCCATTATCTGTTGGTCTCTGCATTTCATCCTGTTGTGGTTTTCTGTGGGTCTCCATTTTCTATTTAGAGGGGCTTCTTCAATGAAGAGTAGTTGCTACTCTTATCTGTGAATATATAAAGATATGACATGGTTGTTTGATAAAGCCAGAAGGAATCATATTGTTTTATATTTAGCTAAAATTATATGCAAGCATGCATATATATATACAATATATATGTTATATATAACATTATTTTATACCATTATGATATAGATAGATAATAGATAGATAGATGGATGGGGAGAGAGAGAGAGAGAGAGATAACCAAAAATCATAGTACCAAGCATAGGAAACCTTTAAATATAGATTACCAACATAGCTCTCTGTTGTTTCTTGGGGATTGAAGACTGGTTCCCAAATGCTGAGGCATCATATACTTAGAACACAGGACTAGGATGATATGGTAATTTGAAAGAAAATAGTCCCCAAAGGGAGCTCACTATTAGGAGGTGTGGCCTTGTAGGACTAGGTGTGGTCTTCTTGGAGGAAGTGTGTCACTGTGTAGGTGGGATTTGAGGTCTCATATATGCTCAGGATATTGCCCAGTGTCTCAGACCATTTCCTGTTGCCTGCCTATTAAGATGTAGGACTCTCAGCTCCAGCATCATGTCTGCTTGCACACCACCATGTTCCACCATGATGATAATGTACTAAATCTTTGAAAATGTGAGCCAACCCAATTAAATGGTTTTTTTTTCTTTATAAGTGCTGCCGTGGTTATATTGGTTCATCACCACAGTAGAAACTCTAAGACATGATTTGAGCTGGATCTGACTTGAAAGCCTCTTCTGGTAGTGTGCATCTATGATTCTAGAAAATCCTACACAAGCTGCCTGGGAGAGAATCAATTAAACAATGTGACCCAAGCTGCAACACCTATGACCCACAGCAATTACCAGCATAGGAGGACATATATAAAGGTTCAATAAGTGGTACTCACATGTTAGTGGTAACCAAAAGCTGTCTAATTAGACATAAGGCCCACTCAGGAGGAGGGAAGTCATGCCTGGAACTGGAAACCTAGCCAGGATACTAGGAAAAGCAAAGTCATAGCCTTTAGAAAGCAATCTACTCCCACCACTTTCCACAAGACCAGAATAATTCCTCACTACATTATAAATTTTATCCTTATAAGACTATATTAAAGACGACTTTCATTTATTTCAGACCAAAAGTATAATACATAGTTGACCAATCAGACTTTTTGTCTCTATTTCTTTGTGCATAATATGTTTGAAATAAGTCATGTGCAAGTACTTCAACCACTCTCATAATCTATAGATTAACTTAGATGTCTGAGTATGTGTGTGTGTGTGTACTGTGTGTGCTTATTTATATACATATATATCAACACACTCAGGTTATAATATAATATGCTTATAGTTCACCATGACAGTCCCACTTTAAGCATTTAACATCACCAAACCCTCTTTATTTTGCAGCTTATGCTGCTGACACAGTAGTTCTGATTGCTCACCCAACAAGAAAGTCAAAATCAAATCTCTGACTCATTTTCATTCTTATTTTGATTTCATTGTTCCCAGGGGCAAAAAGCATGCCTTATGCAACACTTTAAAAAGGGATTCCAATATAAAGTGTTGCAATACTGGTTAAGTAATCTATCTGTGTTGAATTACCTGTTGTTGGCCACATAGCTACTTACAGTAGGTGAAGACAGATGCCTTCTGGTTAAAATCAGGAGAATTGTTTAGTTAGTGTTTGAGAGTCAAAGGTTGTCAGGCCACACATATGGAAGCAAGCTTACTGTTGTGATTCAGTATATTCCTTACAGTTCATATGTGTATTTTGTTGACTATTGAATTTACAGATATCTTGATTATTCAGATGGCATTTAAAATGTTTTCTTCTGTTGGCTTCTAATAACCTTTGCCTAAACTCAGTCAGTAAGACTCCACTTTAAAAATAGAACTTTGCTGTTGTGATTTGATCGTCAAATAAAAGTGAGGGTCATACCTGTCTTCTTTCTCTCATTTCTTTTAAATTATTTACTTATTTATTCTTTTCAATTTGTGTATGTGTACATGTGTTTGGGCATGTGTATGTATGTGTATTTGTATGGGAACATGCATGATGGAGGTTACAGGATAACTTTCTGTAGTTGACTCTTGTCTTATACCCTGTTATTTCTAGGTGGCCTTTGAGCTTCTGCCACGATTTTCTTCATAGAAGTCCAAGATTAGAGATGGGTGCCACCCCATCATTTTTATAACTGTGAATTCCTAGAATCTAACTCTGGGAAGCAGGCATATTTATTTATTGAGCTAAAAGAAAAGAAAGTTCTGTTTGAGAAAACTTCTGTCACCTATCTTCATTGTCAGCAGTAGAAGTGATCCTTCAACATATTTCCATAAGTGTTTTGTCAACCATAATCTACAAAAAAACCCAAACAAACAAATATAAGTACTGGAATAATTATTCATGGGACAAAGCATTTTCTATCAATGATGTTATGATTAAGGCACAGTAACTACAAATTGTATATCTTAGACTGATATTTGAATACAAAGCATTGTACTTTTATCATGGTATATGCTAAACTATTAATACTGAAATTAGCAATAGAAAACTATGCTTATAACATTTCAAACTGTTTTAGGAAATGAAAATGGAGTTTTAGTTCATATCAGAACATGGTAATTTTCAGATAATTTTCACATTACCAGAAATATGATTTAAAATGCTGAAGAAAAATTGCCTGATGAGATATATACATATTATAATTCCAAGAAAATTAAAATGATTCAACAGTATTTAAAAGACATTTTAATCAGTGATTATGGCCTTTGGGAGAATTGAGCTGAACATGAAATATTAATGTGGTAACTCATATTTGTAAGTGCTGTTAAAATGATGCCAAGAGCTGAAATTTGACAGCTTTTATTTTATTTTTGTCTTGTAGCAATTACCCACTCTGCTAAAATATGAAATACAATCAACATACAAGTAATGAATAATCATTCAATTACATTTTTGTCTAACCCTAATCATTTAGAAATTATAGGACTCTTAAAGAATTTTTACAATAACTTTGTTCTGGTGATTTATTAGCCATTTATGGAAAATGTTATTTTATGTTTTAAAAAACACATGAAAGAAACTTGTGTACCAGAAACAGTTACATGAACCAGAAGCTCATAGGTCACTTAGAAACAACAGGATATATATAAGATAAGAGTCAACTTCGGGTGACATCCATCCTGAGTATTCCCATATGTGACACATGCACAAATACACGCACACATACAAATTGAAAAATAAGTATAATATATTAATGAATATTATTTACAGTTAACAACCTTCTGGTTCTTTAGCTTGGCTTTAACTTTGGGACTCCAATTTCTACTATATCACAAATAAAATGTATGTTCATTGAATTTTTAAAAACCAAGGTGTAATTCTTGGTTTATTCTGTATAAACCTGCACTGTATAATGATTTTAGGCTGATACTGCTTTATCTATAGGATTCAGAATATCTGAAATGCCATATGTAAGTCATGGAAAGTCATTGATGTTGGCTATGGGGGAGCATCTTGTATTTGCCTCTGCTTTAAACTCGGCAGTCTTCAGAGTGTGAGTTTGAAGGCACACAATAAGCTAAATACTCAAACATTCAAGTAAGTACAATTCCAGATAAAGGAAGTGTACATTTGCCACAATTCTTCATGCACCTATTTATTTAAATAATTTCATGATTACACAGGTTAATTTTGATTCACTCTAATATTAAAAGTTTATATCAACAGTCAGCATAGATGTGTGCTTGTAAATGTGCAGGCATAAAATTTGTAATAGAAGTTAAAATTTTTGATTTCTTTTTTAACATCAAGAGAAAGACAATATGACTATATCTAAGATATTTTACTTGAAGTTTAGGAAAACCTATGTAGTGTAAGAGTCCTGGGCAGATAC
Source organism: Ondatra zibethicus (assembly GCA_004026605.1). Lineage (NCBI taxonomy): Eukaryota > Metazoa > Chordata > Mammalia > Rodentia > Cricetidae > Ondatra > Ondatra zibethicus. Next base: position 13,182 of record PVIU01027718.1, on the reverse strand, counting down.
AAATACACAGATGAAACTGACTCTGTGTGACAGATCATTTGGAAAGGGAGAGGAGCTAGAGAGAACCCAGTGGGAAGAACTCACAAAAAGGTAGGGGAAAAGGAGGCATGGGAAAAGAAGAGACAGGGGAGTTGAATGAAACAATAAGAGAATACAAACAAACTTTCATAGTTAAAAGTAGAATTCTATATATGTCTGAAGAGTCTTTCCTATCTTCTTTACCAAGCTTTTTCACAAAAGGTTCAAAGCTTTTTGTCTTAGCTAGATTTTTATTGCTGTAAAAGATACCATGGCTACAACAACCCTTATAAAGAAATCATTTATTAGAAATTGCTCACTTCCAGTTTCTGAACTTCAGTCCTTTATCATCAGTATGGGGAATGTGGTAGCTTGTAGGCAGAGGTAGTGCTGGAGCTGAGAGACCTATATCTTGACTCAGAAGCAACAGGAAGTTAACTGTCACACTGAGGGAAGTTCGAGCAAAAGAGACCTCCCCCACAGTGACTCACTTCTTTCAGCAAGATTACACCTTCTAAAAGTGTTAGTCCTTTGGGGCCCATTGTTATCAATCCCACATCCACTTCCTGAAGGTTTACAGCCATATCATAATACAAAAATGCATTCAGCCCAACTTCAAAATTCCCCACAGTCTATAACATTTTCAAAGTTCAAAGTCTTTTTCATTTTTAGATGCAAGACAGTCTCTTAACTGTAATACCCCTGTAAAAATCAAAATCAAACAACTGACCACATACTTCCAATGACACAGGATAAACATAACCATTCCAAATCACCAAGAAGTATTGGTGGAGGACACTTGTTTGTTTCCTGGCCACCTGGCAGCTGAAATAACCACACAGAAACTATATTAATTAAATCGCTGCTTGGCCCGTTAGCTCTAGCTTCTTATTTGCTAACTCTTAGATCTTAATTTAACCTATCTCCATTAAACTGTGCATTACTACAAAATCGTGGCCTTCCAACAAATTTTCAGCACATCTGTCGCCAGTGGTGGCTCCATGACTTCTCTCTGACTCTGCCTTCTCCCTCCCAGCATTCAGTTTAGTTTTCCCTGCCTCGCTAAGTGCTGCCCTGCTATAGGTCCAAAGCAGTTTCTTTATTCATTAATGTTAATCACAGCACACAGAGGGGAATCTCACATTAAATAAGAGACAACAATGAGGAAATACAGGACAAAAGCAAGACTGAAAACCATCTGAGCAAACTCCAAACTCTGCCTTTTCATGTCTGATGTCAAAGCTCTCTTCATACTTGAACTCTGTTCAGATTTGTTGACTGCAACATACTTCTTTTTCTTGGGCTTGGTACACTACCTTTTATCAGCTCTACTTGGCAGCTAACCCACAGCTCTAGCTTCTCTAACTCTTGGGTTCTCCAAGGCAATCCTGACTTCAAATATACAGCTTTACATAACGGCCTCTCTACTAGACCTTCATTCATGGATACCCCTGACACATGCCTGGCTTTATTGGATTTATTCTATATCTTCTTTCTTTCATCTTTAACTCTAAATCCAGAACTGTGTGGCTGAAACTGCCAAGTTATGCTGCTTTCTGGGACTGGACCATGACCCCCTTGTTCAAGCACATCTTCACCAGCTTTCTGCCTTCTACTGCAAAAGCTTGGCTGTCCTGAAACTTGCTCTGTAGTCCAAGCTAGCCTTAGAGATCCACCAGCATCTGCCTTCTGAGTTCTGGAAATAAATGTGTGTTGCACAACACCCAGCTTTAAGCTTTTCTTTAGTTCCTTCCACAAGTTTTAAACTTAGCTGGGTGGGATCTTGCCCCTTTTTTCTATTTCTTAATCTGTTTATCTCATTGAATATAGGATTTAGCTCCATTCCACTTTCTGGTGCCCCCTTTCTCTTCAAATATTATTCCTTGCTCAGCTTGTTCTTTTTCATTATGTACCTTCATTAGAGTTATCATCCACACAACAGAGTCTATAATAGGCTGTTTTGAGATTTTTTTTCCTACCAATGAAATTAATCCAAATCTCTTCACTTTAGCCTCAAATAGACTTTTTAGACAAGGACAAAAGGCATCCACTTACTTCACCAAACTATCACAGGAATGATTTCTAGGTAACATACTGTAATTCTTCTCTGAAACCACTTGAATTTGCTCCTGACATTTGGAATCATTATTAGCATATTGTCTTCCATGCTCCTAATAGTATGGCCCATTAAGAGGTGCTTAAAGCATTCTACTGCTTTCCTAACCCAAAGTACCAAAGTCCATATTACTCAAAACAAGAGCATAGTTGCGACTATCACGGAAATTCACATGTCCCTGGTAACAATTTCTGTTTTTCTTAGGATTTTATTGCCATGAAAAAACACCAGACCATGGCAACTCTTTTTTTATATATTGACTTTATTGAGCTATACATATTTCTCTGCTGCCCTCCCTTCCTTTCCGTTCCCCTTCAACCCTCTCCCATGGTCCCCATTCTCCCAATTTACTCATATCTTGCCTTTTTCTCCTTCCCATGAAGATTAGATCCATGTATGTCTCTCTTATGGTCCTCATTGTTGTCTAGGTTCTCTGGTTTTCTGTGCTTCATGCTTAAAAACCATTTATGAGTGAGTACATGTGATAATTGTCTTTCTGTGTCTGGGTTACCTCACTCAATATGATATTTTCTAGTTCCATCCATTTGTGTGCAAATTTCAAGATATTATTTTTCTCTGCTGTGTAGTACTCCATTGTGTAAATGTACCACATTTACCTTATGCATTCTTTAGTCAAGGGGCATTTAGGTTGTTTCCAGGTTCTAGCTATGACAAACAATGTTGCTAAGAACATAGCTGAGCAAATGTCATTGTGGTATGATGGAGCATCCTTTGGATATATACCCAAAAATGGTATTGCTGGTTCTTCAGGAAGGTTGTTTCTTAATTTTCTGATAATTTGCCACACTCACATCCAAAGGGACTGTACCAGCTTGCATTCCTATCAGCAATGTAGAAGTGTTCCCTTTATCCCACAACCTGTCCAGCATAAGTTATCATCAGTGTTTTTGATCTTGGCCATTCTTATAGGTGTAAGATGAAACCTCAGAGTTGTTTTGATTTGTATTTCTGTGATAACTAAATATGTTGATCATTTCCTTCAGTGTCTTTCAGCCATTTTAGATTCCTCTGTTGAGAGTTCTCTATTTAGTTCCGTACTCCACTTTTTTAATTGGATTATTAGTTCTTTTGATGACCAATTTCTTGAGTTCTTTGTATATTTTGGAGATCAGATCTCTCTCTGATGTGGCATTAGTAAAGATCTTTTCCGGTTTTGTAGCCTGCCATCTTGTCTTGTTGACTATGTCCTTTAGGATTTATAGAAGCTTTCCAGTTTCAGGAGGTTCCATTTATTAATTGTTTCTCTCAGTGTCTGTGCTACTGGGGTTATATTTAGTAAGTGGTCTCCTATGCCTATGCATTCAAGTGCACTTCCCACTTTCTCTTCTATGAGGTTCAGTGTGGCTGGCTTTATGTTAAGGTCTTTGATCCATTTGGACTTGAGTTTTGTGCATGGTGATAGATATAGATCTATTTTCACCCTTCTACATGTTGATATCCAGTTATGCCAGCACCATTTGTTAAATATGCTTTCTTTTTTTCCATTTTATATCTTTTGTTTCTTTGTCAAATTCAGGTTGTCATAGGTATGTGGGTTAATATCCAGGTCTTTGATTCAGTTCCATTGGTCCTCCTGTCTGTTTTTATGCCAATACCAGAATGTTTTCAGTACCATAGTTCTGTAGTAGAGTTTGAAGTCAGGGATTGTGATGCCTCCAAAAGTTCTTTTATTGTACAGGATTGTTTCAGCTATCCTGGGTTTTTTGCTTTTCTATAAGAAGTTGAGTACCTTTCTTTAAGGTCTTTGAAGAATTTTGCTGGAATTTTGATCTGCATTACATTGAATCTGTAGATTGCTTTTTGGTAAGATTGTCATTTTTACTATGTTAATTCTACCTAGCCAACAGCATGGGTGATATTTCCTCTTTCTAGTGTCTTCTTCATTTTCTTTCTTCAAAGATTTAAAGTTCTTGAAATACAAGTCTTCCACTTGTTTGGTTAGAGTTACTCTGAGATATTTTATGCTATTTGTGGCTATTGTGAACGGTGATGTTTCTCTGATTTCTTTCTCAGTCCATTTATTTTCTGTGTAAAGGAGGGCTACTGATTTTTTTAGTTAATCATGTATTCTGCTACATTACTGAAAGTGTTTATGAGTTGAAGTTCCTTGGTGGAATTTTTGGGGTTGCTTAGATAAAATATCATATCATCAGCAAATAGTGAGTGTTTGACTTCTTCTTTTATGATTTGTATCTGTTTGGTTTCCTTTTGTTGTCTTATGGCTCTGGTTAAGACCTCAAAAACTATATTGACTAGATATGGAGAGAGTGGACAACCTTGTCTTGTTCCTGATTTCAGTGGGATCACTGTGAGTTTCTCTCCATTTAGTTTGGCGTTGGCTGTTGACTTGCTGTATATTGTCTTTATTATGTTTAGGTATGTTCCTTGTATCCCTGCTCTCTCCATGGCAGCTCATAAAATGAAAACATTTAATGGGGATGGCTCACTTACAGTTTCAGAAGTTTAGTCCATTATCATCATGGTGGATAGAGCATGGTAGTATGCAGGCAGTTGTAATTCTGTAGCTTAGAGTTCCACATCTTAACTCAGAAGCAACAGGAAATCAACTGTCACACTTGAACAAAAGAGACTTCGAAGCCTGCCCCCAAACTGACACTCTTCCTCCTATAAGGCCACTCCTCCTAATAGTGCCAGTCCCTTTGTGGGTCATTTTCTTTCAAATCACCACACTTTTAAAGAGAATTTTTTAGGAGGAAGGCCACTAATTAGTTCCTGGATGCTTAGCCCTGAAATAACCACACAGAAGCCATATTAATTAAATCACTGCTTGGCCCATTTGCTCTAGCTTCTTATTCGCTAACTCTTACATATTAATTAACCCTTCTCCATTAATCTGTGGCTTACTGGGTAAAGTTTCCAGTGTCTGTCTCTGGTGGTGGCTCCATGACTTCTCTCTGACTCTTTCTCCCAGCATTCAGTCCAGTATTTCCTGCCTAGCTCTGTTCCACCCCGCCCTACTCTGCTATAGGATCAAAGCAGTTTCTTTATTCATTAATGATAATCACAGCATACAGAGGGAAATTCTACATCAGATTTTCTTCAAGGAACAATGAAAAGCTCTGAGTCCTTTTCCAGAGCCAAAAACTTAGGTATATGTGGAGTATTGACATTATGCTTTGTGTGTGTGTGTGTGTGTATGTTATGTGTGTGCCTGTGTTTATGTTCCTGTGTGTATGCATGTTTTGTGCCTGTATACAAGCATGTTTGTACTTGCATGTGAATACAAACATACATTTGCGTAAAGAGGAAGAAGAGTAACAGAGAAAGTTGAGCTAAATATTAATAAAATATAAATGCATACAGTCTCAAAAGAAACCAGTAGATGATGCTTAATGTAAAAGCCAAATTTTTTTGAAGTACAAAGCATAGTTTCAAGCACATTCCCACATTTTTGTTTTAATTTATAGAGAGATTAGATTTGAAGTAGAACAGAAAGAAATGATAAATCACTATTTAAAATATGAACTATTCAAATTTAAAAAATGGGGGACATAGTCAAATGTTATTTGAATGAAAAGTCTTTATCAAACTGTTGAAGCCATTGGCAGAATGAGAGCATGCATTCTCCTTTTTCTTTTTGGGTTTGATTTTGCTGACATTTTACAGCTATGTCTAATTATGTCGGCTATTGGTAGGTTAACACACTCACTCCTGAAATGTACATCCTTTGAATTATTCATTACTATTGTGCTCAATTAATATTTGTTGGTATCTATTTCATTTTTTGGACTAAAAGCTGTATTAAGGCAAGTCTTATGTCAAAAAGTACTGTACTCTATGTAATAGTTTAATCTTGTACTGTCTCTTTGATTTAGAAGTAATTTGTCCTATATGGTCCTGCATCTCATATCATCTTCCTAATGCATATTCCTATAAGGAGATAAATCGTTTCAACGTGAAACTAAACCCTTCCTGAGATGTAGCTTACCTCCCTGCTGTAACTTTAGTCTAAATTAACACCTGGCCATCCATCAAGCTTGTACAGCTTTATGAACTACTGTGTTCTTTTCTAACTATATGCTGTAGCAAGATACCTGTTACCTTTATTGAAGATGTTTTTCTCTTTGCATCTTCATATCTATCATTTAGTTTCAGTGTCTCAGCTTTATTTGGTTGATCTTGCTCACTAACGCCTAATATTAAAGATATCTTAGCATCACAGAGTTTCCCTTCGCTGGATTTAAAAGTTGCCACTTGTTTGTGTAATCATTTGATTAAAACATATCCACCTTGATAGAGACACCAATAAGACTATCAGGTCCAGTATTGTTAACTGTTAGCATGTACACTGCCTGGCATACTATAGACACCAAATAAATGCCTTCTAAGTAAATAAGTGAATAAACTCATATCAATATATTTTTTCAGGGAAGAATGGCTTAGGGAATAATAATTCCTAAGCATCTAATGGTATATAAATTACCTTTACATTCCAGAGTTAATTTTATAAGGGGTCACTATATTGTACAACATACATCTAAAGTGGCTTTGCTGGGTTGGGTTGTGGTGAGTGCTGTTAATCTCAGTACATGGAAGGCAAAATCAGATGGATTTCTACATGTTCAAGTTCATCTTATTCTACACAGTGAGTGCTGGGGGCCAGCCCTAGCAGGTGCGTTGGCCAAGTCCCAGAGAGGAGATAAAGAATTGGTGAAAGAGGAAATGAGTCAGGCCATGGTGGTGGCGAGAATCTTGCAGCCTGACTGACTAGCTTCAGAATGCTTCTTTATTTATAGCAGTTCAGTAAGCAAGGATAGATTCTTGTTGTTCCGAAGTGTAGATAATTACGTTATTTTTTTTTTTTTTGGACATGTGTTTAACTTTTTCTCTCACTCATCTGCAGTCATAAGGTTAGTCATTATAGATAAACTATGACAGAAAAGTTATCTTTGACAATCATTTTCTCTCATTTTGTCATTGATAAACAGAGTTATCTTTTATAATCATTTTTACTCACCAACTCCATGACCTAATTTTAAGAATCTAGAGACATGTGACAGACCATTTTCAGGCTGTTAACTCTTGTGACTTCAAGGATTTCAGACAGAAAGAAAATATCTCAGCCAGCCAGGGCAGATTGCCCTATTCAAGCAATGTTTTATTAACTTTTAATGGTTGGAGTGCCCAAGGAACGTACTCAAGCCAAAGCTGCTACAGTTATTGTTAAAATTCTGGCATAATGGAATGTTTGCATTTTATATCTTTATAGAATTTATCTATGTGTCTAATCCTGGCATTCTTCTGTTCCTTGGTCAGAGACACCACAGTGATTCTGCAAGAGCTAAGAAAGGGAGGTCCTGGCAACTCCTGCTTTTATCAACCTTTCACACCACTATCTGACCATCAGTATAAGGCCTGTATAGGGCAGAGGTAACTTCAGCCAATCTTACTTTGTTGTTTTATATGCATAACTGTTTATATACATAACTGACTGAGTATACAGTGTTACTGAGCCTTATAATTTCACCTGCAGCCAACACCTTCAGCCCACTGAATTTTGTTGACCTTTTAAAGTTCACGTTGGTTTGATCATGTTGTTCCTGATCAAGCACAGAGAGAGATATTTTAAGAATATCTCAGAACTCATAAAAGGATATCTGGCTTCTTTATGTGTGTTACAAACTTCAAGGTATAATGAAGACCTTCAAGTAGGTAAAGATATCTCCCTAGAGGCGGGAGGGGTAGTATGCTCAAGACTTTCCTGGGGAGGCTTAGAAACAATACTCCTGGGAGAAGGCATAAATGATTCATAAGAAAATTTTCAATCAATCCATTATGCCAAAGTTATACAAATATTAAAAGTCCTCCAAGTACGCAACACAGGGAGATAAAAACCGAAAGTGGCACCGTGGCCATCATGTGGCTCAGTTTTGCTGGATCTTTGTCAAGCAGCTGTGCTGACTTTATGACTTTTGCCATTCCGCTCAGATATGGCTGTGCCAAGTAAGTTCCAGGCCAACCAAGATAGCATAGTGAGACCCTGCCACAAAAATAAATAAATCTTAAAATAAAGGGATTTATATACATTAGAGACAGAAAAAAAAAGGCAAACATGCAGGGGAAGAAACAATGACCGACCACCCATTGCTTGAATTAAATGGTAGTCATCCAGAATGGTGCATATTTCCTTGTAGGGTATAAAAACAAGTGTATCTTTTCTGATTTGCTGATCAACCCATGTACTAAAAAGCTTCCACTAATCTTTTACAAGATGGGTGAGTTAAGATATTTTCCCCAAATCCTCCACAACTTTGTAACCTTAATATTGTCAATAATATTTTGAGTGTATCTCTCCTCTATAAACGTATCTATATTTGTTTTTACTTTGTGGTTTCCATGGATAGAAAATGTTTCCTGAGAGTAGTCTTTGAAAGTAGGCTATCAAATTCAGGTAAACAGCTGTTTTAGTGTTGATAAGGCTGAAAAAGTAGATGACAGGCAGAAATGGTTTCCAATGGTGGCAAAAGTTGCAGGAGATCCTGCAAAGTATATTTTCAGAATGATAATTAAGGGGACCTGGCAGATCAGCTTATGAAGTGCTTGCTGACAAAACTATTACAGAAGGAAGGAAAAGTACTCCCCACAATGAAGAGAGAGAGAGAGATGAAGAATATTGTTCAATGAATTAAGGAGAAAAGTCATAGAAATAAAAGGAAGGAAGATAAAGGAAAGCTAAAATCAGAGTTAGGGAAGACATTAAAGGAATAGGAAATTTTCATATCATCAAGTATAATATTTAAGTGGCAAATATTCAGTCACTTCCCATCATGGTAAGAATATATTATATTCAGCAGTAATGTGACTATCATGATGAAATCAGCCCCATCCTCATTTCAAGTGCAAAATTAATGACATAATTCTATTTTGTAAAGACAAAGATTTGAAAAGATTTGGGAGAGGTTAACAAAATATGGTTTAATCTGTTACAAATGTAAAACTTTAAAAAGTATATGTTTTGTGTTATGGTTTTCAAGTTCTTCCTCCTATGGGAGCAATTGACATTGTGTACACAATGTGAATACTTGCCCACTTGGCATTGTATTTCCAAAGTGCTGGCATAGAAGAAGAGCAGTCAGGAGTAGGAAAAGTAAGCCAATATCTACTTATTTCACTAATGGGAATCTTTTTCTTTTTAGCTATTATTTATTCCTTTTGTCTTTCACATTATACATCTTGATCCCATTCATTTTCCATTCTTTCATTTCTGCCTTTTCCCTTTGCAAGATCTTCCCCCTCTCCCTCCAAAAAACTTTAAGGAATAAAAGAAAAAAGAAGGAAGAAATAAATCTCATCATGGAAGCTGTCGTATGACACAGTGAGTAACACAGTAGGTTTATTGCTTGATCCTAAGTGTCAGGAGCACTTTCTCACATATGGTAAGCACAGAAGAGTATCTATTGAAAGAAAATATGAGCAAATAGCACTAGAATTTGGAAAGACAGACGTATGCAGTTCAATAATTTATCTGGCTTCAGGAAATTGCATGATGTGCAGTCATGCCTAAGTTGAGAAGTAGAGTCCTTGACATAAATATTTATAATTTTAGCATTTTGCTTATTAACAGAATATTATGATAGTAAAGTTACATGTAATCTACTTTTCTTTAGGCTATGAGATAATGACAAAAGAAATAGAGACTCTAAGAAGGGATAGCCAAAAAGAAAATAAAGGATGATAATTTGGATTCCCCAGATAATATTTTTGTGGATCAGTACACTTGGATGGATTTCTTATGATACAGGGAATGAATCAGGATATATACTAGTCTAGGAGACAGAAAACTTCTGAAAGAAAAGGGAGAAGGATCCACGGGGGCTGATGAATACATGGAACTTTCATCAGAGGTTGAGTTGGAGGGTTGGAAAGAGAATGGGGGAGTGTGTGAAGTCAGTACCTGTCATAATTTATATTCCTTTATTATCTCCCTACATCAAGAGATTCAAGAGAACTAAAAAGCACAGAAAATGGAGGGAGATGTAGTTTTCAGAGAATTTTTGAAGAGATAAATGAATTACTGATTGATTTCATTTTGGTAAGAATGGCTTATCATACAATACTCAATTGAGGATATAGAAGAAAGAAACTATAGGAAATAACAAAATTTTCAACAAGACAAATGTCAATAGGACATTATGTTCACTTGTCTCCAATCTTTGTGAAACATAATATATTTATGTTGTGTTAAACTTGGTCAGAGTCATGCTATTATGTTTCTATGTTTATAGATCATCAAATGGAAACCTCATCATTTTTTCACTCAGGGAATCTATTAGAAGGGATACATTCAGCTAAGAGCAGAATGGAATAAAAGGAAACAGGGACTGGGAAAGCTATGAAGTAGTTGCTGATGAGCCATGCTCCTCTTTTGACCTTTTAAAATATTATCATCATTTTAAACCTAACAATTAGTTAATATTTACAAGACAGACTTCATAACATATCACCCGGGTCTCTCCAGTTAGGAAATAGAAGATTAGAGAAAGCATCCCCTCTGAGAACTATTTTACTGACTAATATTCAACTCCCCATGTCATTTCATGTAGTAAAACAGATTCCCAGGGAAAGTGCATCTACTTTATTCTAGGGACCAGCATTCAGCATCATTCATCGTTAATACCCCAACTTTTGCCTCAGAATCTAACAGCATGCCCTCACAGAGAAAATCTTCCTTAGTACCACTAAAATGATCCCATAGGAGTAATACTCAACTGTTGCTTCATACCAATTATTGTTTTAAAGGATTATTTGTAACTCCATTTCAGGGGCCTTAACAAAGTGATTTCCCTATTTTTCATTAACCATGGTGGCATAGACACATTTTAAAACTACTTATATGTGATAGGCATACAAGAGCAATCTGGTTCATCTTCTTTCAGCTTTAAGGTTCCTTGTGAGTCCAGTGTGTTTGATCTGTTAACCTAGCATCACTAATGCAATGATAGCTGTAGTATGACATCATCTTTAAATCTCCTGGTACACACTAACATTTCTCATTTATTTAATAACTTTGCTGTAGCACTTTCCTACTTTTATCATTGTTAAATACTAGTGACCTTCACATTATAGTTTCAAATATGGAGTCCTCAGCTTTATAATGGATTACAAGTTCGTTAAAGATAAGGCTATCACTTATCTTCCCATACCATCTTGTTGCATTAGCAGAGACATAGCATAGTGACTTTATGATAATGGCTTGGACCAAAGTGAGTATATTTATTGAATGAGTGAATGAATTTCCTGGATATACAGATTTTAGGGATTTACTTGGCTAAATTTATGTTAGTAGATTATTCCTACAACATTTTAAAGCATCAATATTGTAAGTATAAAGCTACTTATTCCAGTTACAATTTACTATTTCTGAGAACAAAGTACTTTATTGTCTATGTCTCATTTGTACTTGACTATAAAAATTGACTTATCTTTCTGAAGAGGTGAATAACTAGAATGAACATCTGTTCCCAGGGAACATCAAATCCAGACCTCCTGTTGTCTGAATAAACATGAAAAAATGAAATGCAGAAAGTCAGCAACTTTGAATTGGGCTCCAGGTCCATTTGAAATAAGTTTTGAAATATGGGTGTTTTAATGTTTTGCTTTTTCTATTTTTAAGCCTGGAGAAAACAATATCTTAAAAGTAGATATCAGAGGTGTAGGGCAGGAGCAGGGACTGTAGATATATATATGGCTTAGAGGTTCACTTGGTTTTCTTGGTTATTTACTATTCAAAGTCATTACAAAGCAGGGAATGCAAAGAAATCATGGCCTGTTCATATTACTTCTTATAATATCACAATTTTTCCCTGTAATAATCAACCTTTAGTTTTAAGATTTTTTTTGAAGATTGTTACATTTAAATAGATGCTCATCATTTCAACCTAAGGCGAAGAAAGGATGGAACTTTCTGGTACACTTACTGATGCATGTTAGTTTTGTTGACACTCAATGTTTGTTCTAACATTACACAAAACTCAGAATATGTGCAAAAAAGGAATCTACACTGAAAAGATACATTTTTATACTGATCATTCTTCTAAATTCTTTCGCTATTTTGCACCATTGTTTACTAAATAAAAATGATTTCACACAGCTTTACATATGGAAGAAGGAGGAAGATACCATAAGTTACAGTGCTCGCTGGTCACAGAATTAGACCATCTAACATGCGCTGTTTGCCATGATGATGAAAAGCTCATGAGATCATGAACTTATTCAGGAAATGCCCAAGAGTCCACACCCAGCCATTGTGCGAGCTCCGGAAGAGGAAGTGCTGTGAGAATTCTACCGTGATGTGCCTAACAGTGGCGGCAGAACCCCGAGCAGTATTTAAGGGTGTTACAGTCCACTCAAGCACTTTCTGTCCAGGTTTCCCTGGACTTCCATAAGAAATCTGCTAAGCAATTACATTTTAAGCTGAGTTTACTAATAACTGAAACAGATTGTCTGATTCATGCAAGTGTTATTGCAAATGAAAATTTGTATTTTTATATACAAAGAAATTTATAGCTGAAAGTTATATAAAGATGTACCTCCAACAAAAGTTCTTCCTCTTCCATTTCCTTTTCTTTCTTTTTATTAACTTAGAAATAGTTTTTTTATACTATATATTTATATCCTTGTTTCTCCTTTCTCTACTCCTTTCAAGTCCTTCCTACTTCCCCACACATCCAACTTCATGGCTTATTTCTCTCTCTCTTTAGAAAATAAACAGACAAGTAGAAAAACAAATGAAAGCAGAATTAAAAGAGAAGAAAAGAGAAGGACACACACACTCAGAAAACACATTAAAGCACAAAATTGGAAACGATATTATATAAGCAAAAGACCAATAAAGAAAATAATAAAAATAAAGCACTATGGGGAAAAAATTCTCCCAAAATACCATTGAATTCATTTTTGAGTGTCTGTTTACTGCTTGGGCACGAGAGATGCACTTTAAGTATGGTTTATATACCACTGAGACTCAATTGATGAAAACTTTATTTTCTTTTACAAGTGACTGTCAG
>PVIU01027717.1:0-19965 GCA_004026605.1 Ondatra zibethicus | reverse complement strand
GGGGGGGGTTGTTTTGTTTTTGTTTATAACAAAAAGATATCTGCTAATTTAATTTGCAACATGGTAAATACATTAAAAAGTAATATTTCAAACAACTAACACAGATAGTATTAAAGTAGATAGTGACAGCCAAACTCATGTGTATGACAATGTATACTTTGCACATTTATGATTTCTGCATAACACCTACAAAAACCTCGCTAGGTATGTATTATCATGTGTCTGTGATAGATAAATGAATTTAACTCAGAAAAGATAAGCAACAATTACACAACTATTCAACACCATCTTTGTAGAAAATAGTAATTATTTTCTACATCCCACAGTGGATTTTATACTCCTATGTCAATGAATGTAGTAGTGAACATAACAACTTGTTTTTGGTAACTCAAACCATCATTTCAAAAAACATTTATGAGGTTCCTTACAATATGCTCATTCATGAAGGGGAAATACATGTATATGTAATTGCTCTTACCTCAAATCACCACAGCTTATTCTAACAGTAGATTTTAATGGCTTTCTTCTTTACTTCTCTATCAAATCATTACCTGTCATTTTGCTTTCAAAATATTGATCACTAACAATAAAACTCCATCCTACTTGAAAATTGCACTTCTAATCTTTGTATAGTAGGAAATTAGTTAAGTTAATATCTCCCCATATAGATCTGAACCAGGGATAAGAGATCCCGAGGGAAAGGAATCAGACAAATTCAACTTTCATTATTGCTGCACAGAGCTCACATTGCTTCTTAGACATGAGGCTCTTGTGCCTCGTCAGTAGGTTTTGTCCAGATATGACCATTTCAAATGCAATTTTATAGACAACCTCATGTTAATTTTTCACTCCTCCCTGCTGCCCATACCCTTGCTTAACTATCACTAACACTTCTTATTTTTTCCATTTTATTTTGCCTTAGGTCTTTCAATAAATATCCCAACTACTTTTGTCCAACAACTCCAATACAGTAGGATTATTGTTTTTTTTTCATTTTTATAATCTACCATGTAAACTAAACTCATCAAATCATGTTATATTAAGTTTTTAATGTCCATCTTTATTTCATTGTGCTTTGGTACAAAACGTCTTACATATAAAAGTAGCTAATTGCATCTCCAACAAAATGACGGTGGCTAGTTACTGTTTGATTTGGAAAATTGACCAGCTTCTATGAATCACAAATTTTCTACGTGCAGTCAAAATAATCAACCTTTTCCATAACATTTTCTGTTTTCCCTCATATTCATCAGTAAAATCCTATGCAACAGCTATGGCCTCCTAAAATATAGTTCTTAAATAAAATGACTTAAATATCTAAATTACTCTATGATCCATGTAGGTGAGGAATGGGTATTGTGTTCATAGGCACAAAAGCCAATTTATGCATTTCTACACGTGTCTGAACAATAAGATACATTGTCAATGAACTGTAACAGTTAGAAATGTATATTTAAATTATTTTTGAGGAATATGCCGTAATGGTCATCTTAAGTATGTGGTCAATCATGGTTGAAGGATCTATTTATATCATTAATTTCAGTGATCTTTTACTATGAATAAAACACCTTAGAAAATTAAAACCTACAAACTCCTTCAGAGAAATTAATTTACATCAGTTTCATTTAAGTACAACAGAATCTAGTTTTCTACAGAGAATAGCAAAACAACAAAAAGAATTGTCTTATTAAGCTAAATGTATCAAAATTCACCATCTGGTTTATTCTAATCCAAAACAATGCTTTCTCCTTCAACTCAACTATTGACATTATTAATTTTAAACTACATTCTTTTTCCCTATGAAGAAGTGACTCTGAGTCAATAGGGAAGAATGTGAAATTGCTAAATTTATTTTCTTTTTCCTTTTTTTCTTTTTAAAGAAAACGAACTATTTTTTTTTCATTTTACATACCAATCCAGTTTCCTCTCCCTCCCCTCCTCCCATCCCCTCTACCTATCCCCTCACCCGACCCCATATCCATTCCTCAGAGAAGATAAAGCACATTGCTTTGGGGAAGGTCCAAGACCTTCTATATCTAGGCTGAGCAAGGTATCCATCCAAAGAAATAGGTTCTCAAAAAGCCAGTACATGCAGTAGGGATAAGTCTTGGTGCCACTGCCAGTGGCCCCACAGTCTGCCCCAGTCATACAACTGTCACCCACATTCAGAGGGATTAGTTTGTAACTATGCTGTTTCCTTCCTTGTATGACTGGAGTTGATGAGCTCCCGTTAGCTCAGGTAAACTGTTTCACTGGGTGTTCCCATCATTTTCTTGACCTCTTTGCTCTTATTCTCATTCTTCCCACTCTTCACCTGGACTTTGGGAGCTCAGCCCAGTGCTCTTTTCTTTTCTTCACAGGCATTTTATATCTTCTGTCTTTAGAAATACAACACAGCATGTAGGAATTGGTGTCTAAAAGGTTACAAAACCACAAGAATAGAATACTTTAAGAATTAGAGTGACATAAAATGTCACATAATTATAAAATAAAATCAGTATTAAGGAGTCTAGGTGTAGTTTTCACTGCCCTAGCAAATCATGATGTAAATCAATTAGTGAGGTCAGTCAGGTATCAGGCGTGAATCAGAGATACAGTCATGCTTCAACTTGTAAGAGGTTCTGAGGAAGTCCTATTGTATGATCCCACATGTTAGAGAAACTGGATCTTCTGAGTCCTCTGTGGGCTTTGATTTTAAAAACGTTACATCCCTAAAAATTAATTATTCTTACTGTAATGAATCTTACCTTTTGAAGCATCACTCAGTTAGAAAAACATAATTTTATTCTATTAAGGCAATATTAAAAAGGATATTAAATCGCTTTTCAGTTACTCATTTATTGAAAAAATTAAAAATAAGAATTTTATTTTCATAGAAATTAACTTTTAAAGCATAATTATATTGAGGGCAGGTTGAAACAAAAATATGATAAGGAATGACATAAAATGCTATCTAAGTAGCTTTTCTGTATATAGTTTGCCATGCAAAATTTCCTTTTACTTCAACTATCTTTTTGATTCTCAAAATTTATTCTGTTATGCTTTAATAAATCAGTTCATTAGAATATGACCAGTAAATCATCGTGTTCCCTAAGTTCAAAAACAAAACAATATACATGTATTATTTTACATTCCCGGGTATTTTAGAAGATAAATTGCATGAAATATGTAAATTGATGATAAAGGAAAAAGTTAATAATCATCTCGATGAAAATATATGCAGGAGGTGACAAAATTCTGGTACCTTATGATTCTTACATTTAGAGACAAAATACTTCACAATTCTCTAGCTCTACTCTTTTGAATGTTTTTTATTTTTTTTATGAGAAAAGATGAAGGGAGATCTTTTCTATTTTCCCTTTCCAGGTAGATTTATGCATGTTTTTCTTAGGATTCACTTTGTTACTTGGATTCTCTAGGATAATGAACTATAGGCTCAATAACCTTTACTTTACAACTAGTATCCATTTATGAATGAGTACATACCATGTTCATCTTTCTCGTTCTGGGTTACCTCACTCAGGATGTTTTTTTTTTTTCTAGTTCCATCCATTTGCCTACAAATTTCAAGCGTTTTAGCTGAAGGTCTATGATCCTAGAAAATCACTTGCCTTCAGGAAATAAGTATATGCCAAGTATCAAATATCAGTTTTGGAAGACTGAGTTTTCAGCATGGACAGAAGTCAAATTTTCTGACAAATAATGTCATTTTTGATATAGATAAACTCCTTTTTACTAACACTTGCAGCTGTAGTCCCTTGTCCCTTTCTGTACACTGAATCATTAAACAGATATACTCAATGGATCACTCTGATACTGAAAATCTGACAAAGCTGTATACACCTTACCTTTATGGAGTTGCTCAGACAGAAGAACTTGATAATGAGTGCCAAATTTTTAATAAAATTTTGTTTACCTTTAATCCCAGCACTCAGAAGGCAGAAGCAGTTGTGTCTCTACACAGAAAGTTTCAGTACAACCAGAGTTACACAGAGAACCCCTGTGTTGAAAAACGAAACAAATGATATATTACTTTTATCTCATGCAGGTGTAAGTTTTTTTCTCTATGTTTCTCTCTGTATTACATGTGTGAAGTGTTCCTGTGGGCGAAAAGAAAGGATTTAGATACTAGAAACTAGAATAACTGGTGGTTAAGAGCCACCATATGGGTGCTGGGAAATTAACCAAGATCTTTTGGAAAAGCATCAAGTCCTGATTTTTTCTAGTCCCAGCTAATGAATTCTTAGAGGATCTTCCTACCACCTCATATCTAACTAATTTTAACTTCCCGATATAAGACTGTAGTATTTTTACCATTATATTGATATTTAAAACCCTTTTAGGGCTTGTTATATATCTCAGTGATAGAATACCTGCCTAGCATATCCAGCAATCAAAAGTAATAAAGTAGATAGAGAATCTCTCTAATTACTTTATACTCCCAATATAACACTTTCATAAGCCATAATGTGAATATTAATTTTAATATAAAGATAATCAAGGGTTTGAAATCATTGAGCTACAGCTTAACCCACCATACTTTATACAGTATTCTGAGTAATCTTTTATTCTTATTCTCACTGTGAATGTCTCAGTGCTGGCTGTTTTTTCAGGCTCAGCTATCTTCCTCTCTAACCTTTTTTCCTCTTTTTTTTATCCCTGATTGTTACCCTAGTATCTGTGCCTGTAAATGTCTTTTAAAGCCTCTCTCTTGTTTAGCCATCTGATTCCAGAACATTCCCTGGGAATTTCATCAGTTACTGTAACCACAGTATATAAAAGACTTTAAAATAAACATAGACTTCCCTACATGAGAACTTTTGATGTCAATGCAGATGTGTGTGAGCACGTATACACACATGACATTTATTATGCTTGTTTACATTATATAAATATATATTATATGATCCCACCAAACACACTGAAAGCAGCTTCTGATATTATCATAGTTATTTTCAATGACTGTTTTTAGGTGAAGAAGCAGAAGTACCAAAAGATTAAATCATCAATGCCCATTTTCTTGTGTTTGATGAGTAACAGCGCTAGTCTTGCTTCTAATAATAAATTTGTTCCCAAACTGTCTTACCTTCTGGGTCATACTTAGACTTTGGTCTTCTTGCTTTATCTGCATCTTTGCTTATATCTAATTTGTCATTTGTTGTAGAACTATCTTCTGTTAGATTTGATCTTCTTAATTTCTGAATTTAGATTTACACCTTATTTTCAACTTCTATATTGAAAGAAATTACATAATAACTTAATGTGTGAACCATAACAAATTATTTCATTTATACAGAATTATTTCATATAGTAGAAAATATACAATATGTGGCAGTAAAGTATGATGGTAAAGTAAAGACAGATGCTAAAAAGAAATCCCTCACTAACTCAGAATTGAGTATAATAATGGGTTATTTATTTAGGAGTATACTCACTGATCAGAGTCCTCTGCTCAAAAGGGGGAGCAGCAACCGAATTCCACAGCTGGAAGAGAGTTTGACCATACTCTTTACATTGACATTCATAGTATAAGAGGCCATGCCTAAGTGGGTGGGTAACTTAAAGGCTACTCTGTAGGAATTCTAATAGCACCTCCAAATTTTTTTAAATAAGAGAATTCTAAGCCTAATAAAAAATTATTTACAATAAGAACAAATATCAGGTATAAAAATTAGAATTGCAACTGGCATTATTGGGGGAGGGGAGTCACTTGTTGGTTCCCAGCTGCCCAGCTAGTTTAGACCTGAAATGATCACACAGAAACTGCATTATTTAAATCACTGCTTGGCCCATTAGCTCTAGCTTCTTAATGCCTAACTCTTACATACTATAACCCATTTCTATTAATCTGTGTATAGCCACATGTCTGTGGCTTAACAGCTAACGTTCCCTCATCTGTCTCCAGCAGGGCTACATGGTGTCTCTCATTTTTCTCCCAGCATTCAGTACTGTCTTCTCTGCCTACCCAAGTTTTGGCCTGCTACAGGTCCAAAGCAGTTTCTTTATTCATTAATTGTAATCATAGCATACAGAGGGAAATCCCACACCACAGCATATACAATATGAAGCAAGAAACATGTGATATATGTTTCAATAATTATCCTATCCTAAGGAGTTTAAGTCTTGTATTATAAATAACTTGGCCAAGTCCATGAGAGGAAAGTAAAACTATCTGGTCTTCAACCCCATAGAAGACTCAAGAAAGGAAATAACATTAATTGAGTAAGCAGGAAGTACAATCAAGCAATTTCCAAAATGTACAATAAATAACAGAGATGACTGGCTACCTGGGAAATCACCCAAAGTCTCGATTGTAACGTTGAAGCAACCAACTTTGGCTAAGGCCTAGAATAACTGACAGACCATTTTCAGAGGCAGGAAAATTTTCAAAACCATCTTAACCTGTCTTGGCAAGATTTGGCTGGCTTATTTCTTGTATCCTGTTTGTCCTGTCCAGACATCGTGCATTTTGTCAGTGGTAAATGCATGGACAGTTCCTTGCCCAAAGGCAATTTTTCCAAGAAGAAAACAAGCTCCAAGTGGAGTGTCTTCAGTGCTCAAAATTCTCTTGGGAATAGATCTGTGCTGCCAGGAGCAAATGTGTCTCATGTCAACAGAATCCTAAGTTATTTAAATGACATATTCTACAGCTCTTTGAAGTAGTTGAAGATTAGCTATCTATGCAGAATACAATCTCTATGTATCTAAAGAACCTGATTGGTCTAACTATAAGTGTGACAAACATGGATGACTATTGACCTATAGTTCTTAACACCTATATAACTTAAAGTCTAAGACTTAATATTAGAATATTAAACAATCTTTAAATGACTGTACAACAAATGATGACAATGACCTCAAAATGTAAGCAATGTATAAGTACCTTGATCAGAGGCAGATATATATATTGCAGTATGATAAATATATTCTAAAATTGTATTAATATACAAAATGTCTTAAGCAGTGGTAGAAGCATGTATGAGTACAATATGACAAAATAATTTGCTTAGGTATACAAATATTATAGATGAAAATAGGAACATATTCAATATAATTTAAGTTTGTATCACTATACAAGAGTCTAAACCAATGTAAATTGCCTATAAATAAGTCACAAGTGTTCACTCTATTACTGACTATTATTATTAGTGTGAGTAAGCTCACACTAATCTATTTTCCCATCCAATTTCCCTGTTTTTTCAGAGATCCCTGAGCTTACATAATTCCTCCCCCCAAACCCCAACCCTATAACAGTTATAATCAACCCCTAAATGATGTTCATAATCCTGAGGACAAACTTTGTTGGGAGGGGAGACGTTGTTTTCTAGAATTACTCCCCGTTGTCATGGGGGTGATGTTCTTTTGATGGGATCCTATGAAAGTAAAATGATGGTTAAGTTTCAAGATTACTGTCTGGTATAATTGCAAATAGTTTCTGAGTATTTGGTAGGGTTTTTCTGAGGTTCCTTTTGGAGTTTTGGCCAGAACGTTGTGAAAAAGTGCACCATTTCAGCTAACCAAGTTGGAACCATCTTGAGCAGTTGGTACCCAAAATAGGCCTTATAGTAGCACTATTAGCATTGTGACATCATATCAACCAAGTGGAGTTGTTGTTGTGGGACTCCATCTTCTTCCTGGAAACTTCAAATATTACTGCAGGAAAATTCATTATCCATTGTGGAAAATGTAAACATTATTTATACAGACATAGTCAATGAAAGGTATGATAGAGACAAAAATATGTATGAAAAAAGTAAAATTTCATCCAAATTCTTTCTTCTTTCTGTCCATACCATGGTTGATGACATTAGACAGAAACTCTGAATTTTTATTTTAACAACATGCTTGGATTTAGAGAAAGACTGAGCCATTGTCCAACTCCAAAGCTAATTTTGATTTTTAAGTGAGTCATGACTATTATTCTAGTTAGTATTCAGAGATTCTTACCCTCCGATGACCTGGCCTCATAAGTGATAATTCTCTTTGCTTGGTGATCCTATCTGGATAATTATCTTTTCCTCATTAAGCATCTAGATGTCCAGGGTCTCTTGACCTTTTGAACATGAGTATTTTCCTGCAATGACAAGAACAGAACTCTGTTACAACCCTTATGAGGTTTCCTTACCACCTGATTGTTTGTCACCTCTGTGGAAAAGCCCTCATCTTTCTTTCTCAATAGAATTCTCCTTTTCAAACTGAATCCTTATTAATTTTGATGGTATCCTTAGCTATTCTTCTCCTGTTAAAACAAGAGCAAAACCCATTTCTCAACATACTACATCTCCTGGTTTCCATTGTGAGGTCAACACATCTTTGAAATACACGGGATAATTTAATTCAGAAGACTTTTCTATTATCCAATGTCTCTCTGCTTTGTTGTCCCTTTCTCATTAGCATTAAGAGAATTCAATGTTAATGAAGCATTATGTAATCTATTTCTGGGGGTATTTTCCATCTTTTTCTGTTTGTTTAATATATCCTTTATAGTATGATTTGATCTTTCTATAACTACCTGGCCTGTAGAATTATTTGGTATACCTAGAAAATGTTTTATATCATAATAAGCAAAAATTTTTCATTTTCTTAGAGACATATGCTGGTCCATAATATGTCTTTATTTTTGCAGGTATACCCAAGATGACCATAACTTCTAATAAATGTGTGATTCATTTATTCAAGAAAATCTGCCTTTTCTGAGCTTAAGGCATTTGCCCATTGAAAACCTGAATAAGTGTCAATGGTGCGGTTTACATATTTTAATTTTCCAAAATCTACAAAGTGGAACAAATCTGTCTGCCATATTTCATTCCTTTGAATACTCTTTGGGTTCCTCCATTCAGGTAGCAGTGTTTGGTTATAGAAAGAGCAAGTAGGTCATCTCTTTATAATCTCTTTAGCTTGTTGCCATGTAATAGAAAACTCTTTCTTTAAACCTTTGCTATTGACATGATGTTTCTGATGAAATTCTGAGGCCTTCAACAAACTTTCAATCAATAATTAATAAATTTCTGCATTACCTTGTGCTAGAGGACCTGGCAGACCTATATGGGATCAGATGTGTGTTATGTATATGGGGCAAAAACTATTACTAATTATATCTTGAACCTGTGTGAATAATAAAGTCAATTTTGTATCATCTGGTATAAGTTCAGTGATTTCAATATGCAAGACAACTCATTCTACATATTGTGAATCAGTAACTATGTTAAGGGGTTTTTTAAAATCCCTTAGTATAATGAGGATAACATATAATTCTGCCTTTTGAACAGAATTATAAGGGCATTGTTTCACTTAAATCTTCTGATTTGTAACCTGCCTTTCCTGGTTTATTTGCATCAGAATAGAATGTATGGGCTCCAGTTATTGATGTGTCCCATACAATGTGGGGAAAGATCCAAATAGTTCTGTTTATAATGTTAATTCTATCGCTTTTGGGATAATTGCTATTAATCTCACCTAAGAAATTAGCACAAGCTCTTTGCCAAGGTTCACTGTCTTTCCATAATTTTTAAAATTTCATCAATAGTAAAAGGCACTATAATCTCTGCTGAGTCTATACCTGCTAGTTGACAAAGTCTCAATTTTCCTTTTATAATTAATTCAGAGACATTTTCCACATAAGCTTTTAATTTTTTACTTAGTTTATGTTCTGAAAAGATCCATTCTAAGATAATATCTTCCCTTTGCTTTAAAATTCCTGTAGGGGAAATTCTGGAAGGCAATATGACTAGAATGCAATTAAGAATTGGATTCACTCTAACCACATGTGCCTCCTGAAATATTTCTTCAATGAAAATCAATTCCTTTTCTGCTTTAGCTGCTTATTCTCTGAGACTATTTATGTTTTTGTCGCCATCTAAGGTTTTGTTTAAATGAACTATTGGATCAGATGTTATCCCAACATCTGGTCATAGACTAGAAATATCTCCTAATAATCTTTGAAAGTCATCAAGATCTTTAGTTGATTTGGATGCACACCTTCCTAGGACGGGATGGAGGGGGGAGGGCCTTGGACTTCCCACAGGGCTGGGCACCATGCCCTCTTTTAAGGAAGCAGTGGGAGGGAGGGGGAGCGGGAGGGGACTTGGAGGAGGGGAGGAAACGTAAATTCTTTTTTTTGAATGGAAAAAAAATAAAAGAATATGGGAAAAAAGGATGGAGGGGGAGAGAGGAGGGTTAGTGGGGGAGCAGGAGGGGAATGGAAGAAGGGGAGGAAGTGTAAATTTTTAAATGGAAAAATAAAAAAATATTTAAAAAAATTTTAAAAAAAGTAAGTCATCAAGAGTCTGTAATCAGTCTCTCATAATTTGTGTCTTTTTTGGTTCTAATTTTCTGTAAACCTATTTTATAACATAGGTAATTAACAGAAGCTCCTTTCTGTATTTTTTCAGGAGAAATTTGTAATTCACATTTTGGTAAAGCTTTCTTTATGTCTTCAAACATTATTTCTAAAGTATCTATGTTTGAATCAGATATCAAAATGATATCCATGTAATGGTAAATAGATTTACGAAATTTTTTATATATTATTTCCAATGGCTGACTTACAAAGTATTGGCATAGGGTGGGGCTATTGAGCATTCCTCATGGAAGGATAGTCCACTGATATCTCCTAATAGGTTGAGAATTATTATAAGTAGGCACTGTGAAGGTAGATTTTCTCTGTCCTTTTCTTGTAGAGGTATAGTGAAGAAACAATCTTTCAAATCAATAACTATAAGAGGCCATCCTTTTGGTAAAAGAGATTGTAGAGGGCCCATAGGTTGAATTACCTTGTTGACAGCTATCAGATCTGTCACCATTCTTCATTAACCAGATTTGTTTTTAACAAGAAATACAGGAATTCCAAGGGCTGGCTGATTCTTGAATATGGTGAGCATATAGTTGCTCCTGTACCAACTGTTCTAAAGCCTACAGTTTGTCTTCTGTTAATGGTCACTGTTTAATCCATATTGGTTTCTAAATTAACCATTTTAAAGGTAGGGCCATTAGTACCTCTACAGGTTTGCTAGTTGTTTTGTGTTCTTGTACAGCCTGAATGGCTGGTGACCTTTGTATATAGTACCTTATAATATCCTTCCCAGAATTGTATCTGGAACCATGGGAATGTTAATATGGGTATTCTACTGCTGCAGCAGGTCATGACCCCATAAACTCACAGCAATATTAGGCACATATGGCCTCAGCCTTTCTCTCTGTACTTCTGGCCCTATGCATTGAACACATCTCTTGTTTTGTTTCACTTGAGATAGGGTTCCAATTCCTAGGAATTAAGCATCTGCCTCTTGAAGAGGTCAATTTGGATGTCAAGATTCTGGAGTAATGATACTCATGTCTGCACCCATGTCTATCAAACGCACAATTACAATGCCATTTATAGGCACTCTGCTTTGGTTTTTGACCATTTATAGAAGTCTGCTGAATATACATTTCCTATTTCCTACTGGAATTTTTGATTCATCCTCCCTGTTTATTCCATCATCCATCATCCAGAATAGTATGTTTTTTTTTTTTTTTTTTACAGAAGGCTCTGGATTTTTTAATTTTCCTAGTGAGGCATGTCCTCCATAGTGACTTGGAATGACTGGACCACTTTTGTCTTGAGGGCCTGTGAGAGGTCCCCCAATGAGTTTTCCGATGGTATTGTGTTGCTTTGTCTATATTTTGTTTACCTGCATTCATTGGTCCAATGTAAGCCTTTGCCATACCTTCTATATAATCCCGAAGTTTGATACCTTTTACTTTTACCATTCCCAGAGGAGACATCATTTCTAGGAATTACTTGTCTACAATCCCTTCTCAGATGTACAATTCTACCATAATTAAAACATTTGGCATTTTGGTGACTCCTCTTACCTTTGGAAATTGCTTCTCCTACCCAAGATTCAGTATTATAGTCAAATGTCTCAATGTTCATTGAATGCAAGATACATTCATCCATTGATGTTGATTTAACCTGTAAAGGCCAAGTATCATTTTACATTCTAAGCTGGCATTTTCAAAAGCCATATTTTCAATAAGTACTTATCTAGCATCTGGGTCTGTTACTCCTATTTATAAAGCCTTAGTTAATCTTTGTAAAAAGTCACTAAAGGGTTCTCTCTGAACTTGTTTCACCCTGGTATATGATTCAATTTGCTTTTCTAATTCTTGAATACTGTCCCAAGCATTTATGGCTGCTTTGTGACATAGGGACAAGATTTATTCATTGTAAAGAGCTTGAACCTATGGATCTGCATAAGTGCCCTCACCAAGAATTTGACCTTGGAAAGTCTCAAGTCCTTCTGTTTTTCCCTGTTGTTCTGAAATTTTTGCCTCTTCCCTGAAATAACATTTCCACAATAGTTGAGGCCCATCATCCAGGACTGTTGAAATTAACTGAAGCCAGTCGTGTCATGGCCTTAATGCTAGAAGTCCAAGTCTTTATCATCTTCCTAACAGATGAGAAATGCAAGCCATAAGTTACTACTGCTTTCTTAATTTCTTTTAGATCATTCATTCCTATAGGTATCCATCTACCTTCTTTGGATCCTTTTGGGCCTTTAGAACCTGATGCTCTGTCAGAGTAGATTACAGGGTTGAAAGCTAAAACCCTGGGTAAGTCATCTATGACAGCTACTGGCAATGTTAAATCCAGTCCTTGTAACATCTTTTCCTGCTCATCAGCCCCAATAATTTCCTCAGTCATTTCAAACATTTTTATTACTCTCTTTTGTAAAGCCTGAATCTTCTGGCCTGTATATATTTCTAGTGATTTAATTGAGGCACCTAGCCTCTAACCCTCATTCTGCACGTGTGATTCCAAGGTCTGAAGTTTTTCTTTGAAGGTAACATCTCATCTTTGGACATTATTTGGATAGCGTGCAGATTGCCTTCCTGGAGAGATACTCTATCTACTGACCTATCATAACTTTTTAACAAATTTTGATTGTGGGATTCAACATTATAAATTCTTTCAAATAATTTCTCTGTACCCTTTGACATGGATTTAATTTTGTCTGTCAAATTAATGTTGCCCTTTTCAATATTATTAATTCTTTCAGGTAAGTTTTGATTTTCAGTGGTATTAATCCTGTCAGAAAGGTGTTCATTATTAGTCTGTAAAGACAATACCATTTCTAAAAGTGCCTCATTCTTGGTTCTGTTATCAAACCATTTTCTTACGGATATAATATGAAGAAAAAAACTGAGTCCCAATATCCAATAAATGAATGTTTCACAATAACCATATAAGTTTTGCAGAATACAATCCATAATATTAGCAAAACAGTTACTAAAATTCTCAATGGTAATGTTGTCTGCAATTATATAAATTTCAAGTTTATTGACTTATTAATAAAATATTTACCTGTGTTATAAGGTCCGGTAAATTCTTTTAGGTGTAATAATCGTATTGTCCAACAGATGTCATGGTTGCAGAGTCGCAACCAGCGGCACAACCAGTGGTGCCAGGAACAGTCCAGAGCTGCTTTGGTTTTCTGCATTGGTGCTGATTAAATACTGAGAAATATGTTTTGATTGACAAATTAAAAGCAATTCAATAAATTCTTCACATGGAGCAAGGAGCCCAGAACTCAGGAGCAGGGAGCGCAAACCAGAAGCTGTTCAAATAACTGCAGCAGGGAATGCGGCAGTGTGGTTGGGGAATGTGTAGGAGCTCAGGAAGTTTCCAAGTTGCTGCATACTTAGCTCCACTGTGGTGAAAGTTTTACAAAAAAACACTTAGTAGGTGAAAGCAAGCCAAACACACAGGGGTGGGAGACTTTCTGGGCTGTGGTCTGTTTAGGCCTTTTAAGCCCGTCCACCTGGTAGGTGTGAAGTTCAGATCCTCGTGGTCTCCAGATGAAGACAGACACTAAAAAGAAATCCCATACTAGCTCAGAATTTAATATAATAAAGGGTTATTTATTTAGGGGTAGACTCAAAGATCACAGTCCTCTGCTCGAATGGAAAAGCAAGAGAATCCCACAGCTGGAAGAAAGAGTGATCACAGGCTTTATGTTGGCATTTATAGTGTCAGAGGCTACACCAAAATGGGCAGGTAACTTAAAGGCTATTGGTGTAGGAATTCCTACAGCAGTAAAGTACCACTTCAAATAAATAAAGAACATGCTAAGTTGTTATTTTGTTGTGTGTAAAATGACAATTTATGCTGGATATCTCTAGTGGAAGCTTAAGTGTACTGAAAAATCAATACTAATTCTAATTTATCACAAATATCTTGTTATATTTAGGTGGATCCTGAAGAATGGTCAGAAGGAATAATCCCATACTATATACAGTGACAAGTAGAGTTTATGCAGTGAACAGATTCATTATGTGCAAATCTTAGACATTTTTAGAAAGTCAAAACTTGAAAGCAAATTTATATATCATGTTTTCCTAAACTCATACAGGAAAGTAGAAATCCATGACTCTTGAGCTCCAAATGAAGTTCCAGAAAAACTGTATGAATCTTGTATATCAGGTATATAGATTGTGGTAGAGTGTGTCCTTTGCACTCACTAGGCAGTGGATTGAATCCCCACTATTACCTGTGTATTTTCTAAAACCAAATTTGTTGTGGACATGTTTAACCTGATTTATGATGTTATATTAGACTCTGGTTCATCCAAGAATTTAACAAGACATATGCTATTAAATAAGTTTCATATTTTAAAAGCCAATGATCAATTACTGTTTATATTATTTTCATTACTAATGGTTTAACAGACTTTAAAACTAAAGATGGTTTCACAACTAACATACTATTCCAGTTAAATTTTTTTTTATGCTGGATTTCTCGGAGTATATCTTTGCTGAAATATTATAAATGCTAAGGCCTATTGGAATCTCTAGATATACTGTTTTGGTTCATAAATAACATTATACTTGAGGCATACTTTCTTCTCCAGTAGTTTTCTAAGCTACTTCTAACACCATAAACACAAGGTAGTAGGGCCAGGCAAGTAATAGGTTGAATTCTCTATGGTCTGTGATTCAAAAGCATTGTATCTTAAGCATCATATTCTTACCAATAAGTTTTGGAGGGTAGCCAAGAATTTTAGCAATAGCCTCTAACATTTTGAGGCCTCTGTGACTCCATTGGTCAACAATTCAGAATGAACAATCATTCTTAACCTCACTCAGCTGTGAATCCTGCAAGCTACATCAACAGCTGTCATGATAACATATGCCCACTGCTGCAATTCTGGTGCAAATGTTATTGGAATAACAAAACATTTTGTGATTGTATCTGTGGCCTAATGTATGAGATGGAACTCATAACTGATACTGCTAAGTGGGGCAAAGAACCCATACCTAAGTAGGGCATAGGCCCTAGGGGACAACTCAATACTGTTATTCTGCAAAACTGACATAATCTTAAAGTGATTCTTAATGATTTATAGTTATATCTGTAATTAAGAACATTTCTTAGTTCTCAGCAGTGAAATGTCTCCCTGGAGTAACTGATATTACCTCAAACTGTTTAGGTGTGGAGAATAAAAAAGACTTTTGCATGCTCAGTCCTAAATGGGACAGCATATAACACCCCTCACTCAAATTTACTATTTGAATCAGGAATGTATTTCCAGATCTGAGTTTTTGCAAGTAATATATAACCTTTCAATCAAATGTTACAATTTTATTGGGATAGTGAATAAGGGTGTGGTAAGGCTGAAAATTATTGTATCTCTTAGTATAAGAAAGCCAACTCCTCATTGACACAGACAGAAAATAAGTGGGTATTGTCCCTAATAGATAAAACTAAGAGAAGGGTTGAAGAAGAGGCAGTGACAGAAGGGCTCACATGAAGTCATTTAGAAAGAGATTGGTAGGAGCTACAATGCAGAGTGGAGGGCTAAAATGTGGTCCATGTTCAGCAGCAGATAGACTGCCTTTTTGGTGGATGCAAATATTTCATTTTTGAAACCCTTCAGACAGTTACAGTGCATGCCTATGGAATGGGTAGCTTATAAACAAAATAGGGTTGCTTGTCATAGTTCTGATATCTGGAAAGACCGTGATCCAGTTGTCATCATAACTTGCATCTCTGGATTGCATAAAAGTTCCCGTTCATATTCAGTTGGTCATTATTTTTTTGTCATGTCATAGAATATATCACAGCAGAAGAACATGAGAGAGCAAAACCAGTTACTCCATGTCAAGTACAAAAGAAGGGAAGATGAGGGTCTGGTATCCAACTATCTACTTCAAGCTCTTATCAGCAATGAGTGGAGGCCCTTTCAGTAAGCTTCACCTCTTAAAGGTCCTAACCCTTGTCTGTAAGACCTCATTAGAGACCATGTCTTTAACACACAGGACTGAAGAGCATACATCCCAGATACAAACTACTGTGGCTTGCTTTTATATGGATAGCAATATTCTCACAGTGGTCATACAGTCTAGAAATTGGGAGAGACATCCCTGAGGCCTTTTTTACAAGGCCCCTAGTTCCATTTATGGGAACTATACTTTCATTCACTAGTCATTTCATTTGTAGTAAGATTTCAGCATATCAGTTTGTAGAAAAGCGTACCATATATATTGTCATGGTTAACTCTGCCTCAGTTTCATGTTCTTGTTACATGCAGACAGTTACTTGTTACTAATCTTAGAACTTTTGACTTTTCAGGTATAAAATCAAAAGTCTAAAGTTGAAGCATCTTATGTAAGTGTGACCTACCTCAAAAATTATAGGGAGACTCTAGGTGAATTTATCCTGAGCCCAGTTTACCTCCCACTTGGGAGTCTATGACATCAGGTAAGTTATGTTCTTCAAAAATGCAGTAGTGGAACAAACAAGAAACAAGTGTTCCCATTCCAAGGGAAGAAAAATTGAGAAGAAAGTCATGACAGACCTTAAAAAATTATAAATCCTGAAAGATTTAGATTATATGCCCTTTTCTCTGTATTCTCACTCTCAGATCAGGGGGAAGGGGGTCTTACTATTGAGCTGGGGATTTGCTATGTACAGCTAAGCACCCAGGGGTGAACTTTATTTGTTCTTGTTGTTTGTTCATTTGTTTTCTTCAACAGAGTCTCATGTAGACCCAGCTGGCCTTGAGCTCACTAGGTAGGTGAGGATCACTATGAACTTATGATTCTCTTGTCTTAACTTCCCAAGTTCTGGGTTTGAGGGTTGGAGCCAACATACTCAGCTTTTATCTGAGGATTAAACATACATGTTTATACATGTTATCCAAGCACTCTACCAATGGAGCTACATCTCTAGCTTGCTGTTTGAGTAGTTTCTAAGTAATATATACATAGCTAATTAGTCTCTTTTTATTGCTGAGTATAATTCCCTGCTGTAATTTATCTATCAATCTCATCATGAAAAAATAGGATTGTTTGTAATTAGGACTAGAAGTTGAAGGACGTTGAAATGGTCTCACATGATCTGAATAATGAGGCATCATCCCTTAGACATGAACTGTAAGTGATAGAACTTTGAAAGAGCTCTATCACATATTTTATACTTTATATGGAACAACATAAATCTTCATATATAAAATAAATGCATCAGTAAACTTATTTTATTACTAGGCTTATAAAATTAATCAACAAGAGTTATTACTGATTTTGCAACTGTCATACTTTGAAATGCTTGATTTTGATCCACCAGTCTTTCATTAATAATACTGCTGTGGTGTATGTTTGTGGGTGATATAATTTGTAAAAAGTAAATAAAAACACCCACTATCCTTTAATATTGTATTCAAAATGTACTCATATTTGACCTCTGGAACATTTTCTAATATACATTTAAAGTCCACTACAATTTCAGTCAAAATTTTTGACAGATATTATTCTCTGAAGCTGTATCTTATAGGCATGTGTTATTATTGCTGGTTTCTTATGGAGGAGTTCAAAAACTGGCAGCGGAGTGGTTTTATTAAGACATACTGGTAGGGCAGACAGTTAGATAATCCATCTAATTTCTTGTGTCAGGCAGACTTTTTTCTTATCTCTGTCTAAGTTGTCTGTTCTGTATTTTAAAATTAATAGGTCTAAATAGATAAACTAAGACAAGAATTTCTTTTATTTTTTAAAAAATACTAGTCCATATTCCTTGTGTCTATAGATATTTTAATGACTTCACCAGATTTCTTTAAAGAAAAAAAAAAGAAAATTGCATTTTAAAAGCAACTCCAGTCACATGTCTAAGAAAGACCGCTTTACAGGGGAAATTAAGGTTCTTTGGCATTTTGAAAATTTCTAACTTCATGGCCAAACAAGCATTTTTGGTGTGTTAATTCTTGTGCGTTGATAGGGCATTTAAAGTCATTAAGCATCAGTTGATAAATCTAAATGGATGCACCACGTCCAGAGGCTGTTAAACTGTGAGCAATGAAATAACCTCTTGACACTCCACCCAAGTTGTGGTTAAAACTGCAGTATTTGAACACTGTAAAATTATCAATGAGTTCCTGTGCATGATTTAGTGGCCCATAAATGTGGAAGATTAAATTAGAAATGACCTCTAGCCTGAAATCTCAAAGGGCCTTTTCTGCAAAATATGGCATGAACTTGGAATGAATGGAATTACCGTGTTAGACATGAGTACATGAACAAAAGCCATGCAATCTAACACAGATTTCTTAATTTACTTCCCATTTAATGCAGGTAAAACAATATTCTTTCCTGAAGAAGGACTAGAACAAGCTCCCTGGTCCATTCTTTAATCAATGGGCAAGAGATTATTTTTTTCTTTAAGAAAAACAAATTACGATGGAATTCTTGGCATAGTAAAAGTCCTGTGACTCAAACTAAGTCACTGAACATTGCCATTTCCAAAGACTGGAAGTTATAGGAAACTGGGAGCAGAACTGTGCCCCCAAAAGTAGTGTAACAAAATAGAACCACCTTTTTGGAAGCCTGCCCACAAAACAAGTACTTTAAACACTTTCATACCAATTGGAGCACTGATGTTTGGACTTGCCTCCTATGCTTCAGGCATCTCTGTATCTCAGCTTGTAAAATATGGCAACAGGATTTGGAAAGATTCTTTTCCTCCCTTCTAAATTCTCTCTTGAAGGTTTTCAGACATATTTAAGCTGAATAGATATTTTTAAGATCAATTGTTTCTTTTAAAATAACCTTGCAAATATTTTAAGGATAAATAAATCACATGAGTTCATACCAGCATATAGAAAACATTTCTTGCAAAATAAACAATACAAATAAGATTAAGGGATGACAATGTTTGGTTTTCAATTTACACAGGATCATATTTGATCTGCAATGCTTAAAACAAATTCTAGTCACCAGCCATCTGACATACTCTCCCACATTCTCACTGTTAATTCAAAAATTTCCTTGATTGGCACCAACCTTGGAATTAACTGCTTGGAATGAATTTCTGTGAATGGTTTGCAAGGATTCAAATGGTGTCCCTTGAATTAGAAAGTTAAATGAGTTTAAGGAGCTGTACCTGTGATTCGCATGCTCTAAAATATACTATCATGCAGTATAAAAAGATCACTTATTGAACAGGAATGAGGACTGACAAATGACAGCATTTGAATTCAAAAAAGATTGAAGTAAACATTGTGTGTAATTGATTTGGACTCTTTCAACCACATGTTATCTCTGACTGTGAAGGAGCTGCAAACACTTATGTGTTCCATTTGAATTTTAAAATATTTTTTCTGCATTATTCTGACAAGTTATGCTGGAGAGAAGTTATGGATATGTGAGAAATGCTAGTTTTGGGGTTTAACCATGGATTGGGGTTAATGGATGGGATTAACCATGGATGGGTTTGATAAGTTTCAGGAAGTGAACATGTACTCATGACTCAACCTTAGAACTAGGCCACACAAGGTGTGCGTTCACACATTTTAAATTAAAAATATGATGAAGATACTATTAAGACCTAAAACCTTTTTCTATGAAAGCATTTGCCACTTATAAATGTGGAAGAACTGCTGTGACAGGGAAAGAATGACTTGCAGAAGATTCCTCTTCTCATGGTTGGTA
>PVIU01027716.1:0-20070 GCA_004026605.1 Ondatra zibethicus | reverse complement strand
AGGACGGAAAATCTCTGCATCCCTTTGGCATGAACAGGGATTGGCTACATCCAGACATGAAAGCATTGTGTGTCTTGGGTGCACAGAGCCTGCTGCACTGGGCCTCCTGCATGCACTTGTCCTTCACTTCCGCAGGCATGAGAAGTCCTTCAGGATTGCTCGTACTCATTGCAAATGTGGGTCTTACTCCTTTGGATACCTTAGCACAGATGTGACCCATCACTGAGGTTCAGAGACAGCTGCTCTCTAGAAAGTTCTACACCATGCACATACACTGTTCTTCCCCAGTCTCTGTGTCTGCTGTTGGCTACTTCAGTCTGGTATTGGTCAACTTTGCTATATACTAACCCAGCAAAAGTAATCAACATCCTGTGAGTGAATTTTTTTTTATCTTCTTAGCCTCCTTCCTTGTCAACTTTCTTATCACCCTCTTCTGTTGGAGTTTGCATCTGTATTAAATGCCAGAGCCAGGATATCCCAGAGGCTGTCTGCTAATCAATTCTTACCTGGGTCAAACTATAACCCTTTTCACATTGTGCTCTCATGTACACATAGTTGACCAAGAACACACCTAATCCCCCTCCCAAGGCTTGGACAGAGAGTTTTTGGTTTGAGGTTAAGCAGAAGCAGCAACTGTTGATTCGTGTGAGAGGTCTTGAGCATATTTATAGCCCCAAATGTTACTTTAAAATCAATATCTACTGAAATCAAATACTTTAAAATAACTTATAATCTTATTTTATTTCTTTTCACTGTTCCCCTTTGTAAAACATCTTGGTAACACAATATGCATAAGGATGTACTCATAAGAAAGTGCCCATTTTCTTCATTCCTGAAGGAAAGTTAAACTCATACCTAACACAAGGCTGTGTGTAATAGGACAATCAAATTGATTATTAAACTATATGAAGTCTCTACATAACATACAATTTTGTATTCATTAAAATATAATGATTTTCTAAATTTAAAATCTGTGGTACCAGATGGAAGCTGGTAGTTGATTTACAGCATTCTTCAGTCTTTGTGGGGCTAGATTATAGTGGAAACCCTTCAGCACACTACCATGGCTTCAGGCAAGTCATTTGAATTGTTGTTTGGAGAACATGTTTAAAAAGAGAATAATAACATTTTTAGTCTTCTTTGAAGAAGAGATGAACTGGTGATTATGGTATTCTATTTTAAGTTTATATTTTATTCAATAGATTTAGCACTGGCATTTTCAGAAGAGATTTCATTTTTATAAAGCATTTTTCTTTGTAATTTTACAACATCTCCCCACAGGGCTATTAACATTGCTAGACATATTCTACTGTAAGGTTTTGCTATTATTCTCATTTAGATTGGCTGTCTAGTCTGCCCCAAATTCAGAAGATGGAGTTTTCTAATATTTTCCTCTGGAGATATACCTTAACAAAATAAATGTAGGAATGATAGAAGGTACATGACATTCTGAGGTGGCCAGATGTGCATATCATTGAGCATTTGTTTTAAGATAAAGTGAAACTTGTCATAAATAATCTTACACAGTTTTCACTTTTCTTCATGCTCGGGGATTTGATGAGGTCTAGGGAAGTCTACTGTACACATTTCTGTCTTATTTTGTTGTTGCTTAAAATATAGACAATTTTTAAATGTGGCAAAGTTGCATCAAAATGATTCCATCAAAATACCCTTGCATACATGTCTGATGTTCTCAACATGACTTAAAACCTATGATTAGAAAGATCAAAGGCTCTCCAAGGGATCCACTTGATATTTTTCCAAAAGAACATTCAGTTAAACTGCCTTCTAAATAATGGTAGCTAATTTTTATGTCAGTTTGATACAGGCTATTGTCATTTGAAAAGAGATAACTTCAACTGAGAAAATGCACCCACTAGATTGGTCTATAGTCCCAGATAATATAAGAAAGCGTGCTGAGTAAAGCATGGAGAGCAAGCTAGTAAGCAGCACTCCTCCATGGCCTCTGTTTCAGTTCTTGCCTCTAGGTTCCTGCCTTGAGTTATAACATTGATTTCAATTGGATTAGAAACCACAAGATAAAAGACAAAATAAATTCTTTTCTTCTCAAGTTATTTTGTATCATGGTATTTTATCACAGCAATAGAAATCCTAACTAAGACATAAACGTTTATGTTTATACCTATAGAATGTCTCTCAGTCCTAATGAGAGAAGGCTTGTTTTGGCATGGGTCAAAAGCCAAAGCCGGTACACAAAACTGGTCAAACTATTGAGAATAAGTGACTTTTGAGTTTTCAACCCTAAACAAGACATCTTCTCCTGGTGGACTATGTCACCTATGTGTCACCTCTTCCTAGTGGATGGATTGTACGAGTCAAAGAGTATGGAAGAATGCTGCGAAGTGCTATCATCTAGATATGGCAGGGCTGTTACAGGCCTGAACCTACAGTAGCTATGCGCACCTGTGTGTGTGTGTGTGAGAGAGAGAGAGAGAGAGAGAGAGAAAGAGAGAGAGAGAGAGAGAAGAGAGGGGGAATAAAAGAAGGAAGAAAGGAGGAAAAGAAGAAAAGAAGGGAGGAAGGGGAAAAGAGGATTGGAGAGAGGAAGGAAGGGAAAGAAGAAGGGAGGGACGGAGGAACATGATGATACAAGCAGGAAATAGTTGGTAAGAAGGTGGGCAGAAATGAGTACAGATGGGAAAGCATAGTGGAGGGTGACTATGGTCACAGAATATTGTATACAAATATGAAAATGACAAAATAAAAAAGTAAATTAAATATCCCTCCAAATTAAAGTAAGAGCTATACCCTATCTAACATACCACTTTAGAAACCACTTGATTAAGAAACCTATATTTAAAAATTATGGAATATGCAACTAAGAAGACAGAAAAATATAAATCATAGTGATTTTGAAAATGGAAAATCATAGAAGTTGCTGTTAGTAGATGAGATATGAAGGGGGCAAAATAAAGGGTAGATTGGTGGTATTGGCACCCTCATCTTACAGATTCTGGAGTCAAGGATGATGTTCAAGTAGTTACAACAACTGTATTAATTATTTAGAATTATAAACTAGAGAAGAAAGAGGAAGGGATAGTGGTGATGGAAGTGGCTGGGTTCTCATCTATGGCGGCAGGAAGCTAGAGGCTTGACTTGGAGATGATTTTGCAGAGAAGAAGGAACACATTGTTTCTATTTTTAGTCTGATATTTTTCTGGGGCAAAATATTTTAGAAATCTGCCCTCTTAATATTTTCAAGAGCACAATACAATATTGTTAACTATAGGATGAGCATAGTTTTAAGGTACTGGGGAACATGTAAAAATTCTGGAGTTGGAAATGGTTTAAATGTGTGGGGTTTTTGGAATAAGTTGAGAAGCAAGAAAATGGAATAAAGATATTGGTTCTTTAGTAAAAATATTTATTTAAAATAATTGACATATAAACAAATTAATTTTAATTTTAAAAGCCAGGAAATATTTCATTAGAGATCTTAAATCTAAACGTTGTTTATTCATGGTGTAGGAAAGGCAGAGTCACCTTTAGCCCCAGGCTTTCCTTAGTACTTACAATGAGAACCTGCTCTGGAGGTCACCCAAATGTACCTAGTAAACTAGAGCAGAGAAAGGTCTTTACATGGAGTTTTTATCCCGCGAGAGAGCTAGAGAAGGTCTGAAGGTAGATACATATCACACTCAGGCCCATCGGGATTATCTTTCTGTATCTAGAAGAAATGTCCTCTCCCTTTCCACCAAACACCATCCCATCCTGCTACTTCAGAACTCATCTCCTCTTAAGTTTCAGCTGTAATCAACTGTGATCTTAGTGCATGAACAGTACTGAAGCTCTTAATGAGAGACAGCTGTGTTCCCTTCCCAGCAGGGTAATGATTAAGTAGCTTTATTTAAAATCACTGTCCACACCTTCACTCATTAAATTCACTTTGCTTGCTACCTGGGGCCTCACAGATCCTTTCATCTCTCCATCTGCAGCCTTTCTCTGTAGTCTTATTGAATGAGCTTGCTGTGCAGTCTGTTCCTATACCCTTCTCTCTTAAGCCATAGCCTCTCATCCATTCACAGGCCTACAAACAATTTCCTAGAGTTATATGTATTTACAGGCTCTTTACTTGATGGTCCATTTCACATCATCATTCATTACCTCAAATTTACATTGTCTCCTGCTGGATCCTTAAAGCTGCTCGCTTTGAAACAGTAAGTGAACAAATGAACTGTGGTCTTCTAGGGATCAAGGGAGCCAGGTCTAATGAAAAATGTTTTAGGCAGAACTCAGATTGTTATGTCATGTTGTCTGCATCTTATACAAAACAGTGACTTATTAAAATCCCCACCTCGCTCCCAGAAATCATATTGTAATGTTACCTGTGCAAACGTGACTTTTCTGTGCCCTTTCCCTGTTTCCCTATAGGGAGATCTTATGGGGATGGGTTTGTGTGTGAAGAAGCACAGGAATAAGGAAAATAAGTGGTCTTCACACATATCTCTTAGAAATATAAGACTCTGTTGAGGTAGGAAGGAGAAAACAACTTTGCAGACAGGTCCAGGAAGTCCTTCTCAGGTGAAGGTGAAGACAGAGGAACCAGAAGAGGTAAGATGGCAGGGATAGGCCATCTGATTTCTTCAGCAATGTAGAGAGGATGGGAAGGTTTCAAACTCCATGTGAGGGAAACACCAGGTTCTGTGGGAGAGAAGTTTCTCTTGTGTAAGACACACATCCTTAGAAAAGTTCCAGCACCCATACTTCCAGGTATAGGACCCTGAGGACTGGAGTAAAGGTTCCTTGGCCAAGCTAAGACAGAAAGGAGCGAGTCACAGTTGAAACTAGTTTCCTTACATTGGACAAAGAATTACCACAAAAACTGAAAATCAGGCTCCTCATCTTTGTAAATCAGCAGTCCTCAACCTTCCTAATGCTGTGACCCCAACCATAAAAATAGCTCAGAGATAGCTTCAAAACTGTAAGCTTGCTACTGTTATGAATCATAATGTAAATATCTGATATTCACTATATCAAAGGTGTTCAGAACCACTGTTCTAGATCCTGTTAGGCTTGGATATTTTTTCTGTTTGTTTGGTTCAACACGAGATTATTTCTTTGAAAATTAGCAAATAATTTCTTTTCAGTTTTGGTAGCTGACAGCAAACGTTGCACTCTGATTAATCTTACGGGGAATATTGCTGCTAGACAAAAAAAGCAGGGAATGCTAATGTGCTCTGTGGTGACATCAGAAGACTGTTGTATCTCTATTTCCAGATTAACAAGGACAATATATACCTGTCACCCAAAGTAGCAAGGACTCAATAATGAAAAAAATGTAAACTAACATTTAAGAAAGCACTCTCCAAACCACATTAGTGACACTGTAAAAGAATGCACTAAAAAACCTACATCAAATGCAAAGATTGCCTTCTTTTGCATTTTGTAAATATTTGTCTCTAGCATTTAGAATAAGAAGTAAAGACAGTAAAAATAAACATAAATATTGAGACATTGGGCTGTAGCACAATGGTATGAACCTTAGAACCACGACAAACAGGTAGGAGAGAGAAGCACATGAAGATGCAAGCATCCAGGGTAAAGGCAGAAAAGGTCATAAAGATCCTGGCAGTGAAGTTTGTGAACTAAGCCACTAAGTGATCCAGTGAAGACTTTAACACTTGGTTTATATAGGTATTTAAAGACACTGGAAAAATACTGTAATTCCTATAGCAAGAGGCCAAGAAATCTAGCTAACCAAATACTTGGTCATAAAGTTGGTTAGGTCAGGATTATTTATGTGTTCACCACTCAAGGTTATCTGAGGTTCACAACTACCAATATCAGAGACCATAGTACAGATCAGCTTCAGGGTTAACCATGTCAGAGTCTACAGTGGTGTCTGTTAAATTCCTCAATTATATATGATTATATAATTGTATATATATATATAATTGTATATATATATAAATGTATATATATATATATAATTATAAGCTCACTTAATTATGTTACACCTAATTTTTATTTTTAAAATGTAGCATGAAAGGGTAGGGACTAAGCAGAGTAAAAGCAGAGCTCAGGAAATACTCAGCAATAAAACACAGCAAGGCATCCTTAAACAGAGACCCAGATCCTTTCTTTTCAAAACATACAAAGAAGAAAAAACCCATAGACTGCATTTCTATTACTATAAACTTGACGACACAGGTTTGGCAATTAGGACAATTGCCTCATGCCAATTGCCTTACTAAAGTCAGCAAGAATAATTTAATAAATTCCTTGAAAAATATGTCATGCTATTTTGATTTTTCTTTTATAATAGAACATAGCATTATAGATGCATTTGAAGACCCCTGCCCAATCTTAGCCTTATATTTTTGTCTTTGTTCAAGCTCACTCATTGTCTTGAAATATATGTTTTCCTGATCATATTATCTTGGCATATGCTATATATGTTTCCCCAAACATTACAATTTTATCTTATGTATATTCAGACGTTAAATAAATGGGATTATAGCATTAAATAGTTTTCAAGTTATTTAATTAAATGGAACCTTTTTATTATTAGTTTTAACAGCATACAGTTCACATGCCATACAATTCTCACAATGAAAGTGAGCAATCTAATGGTTTTATAACATATTCACAGACAAGCAAAACTATTACAGGGTAAATTTTAAAAACATGAATATTTCAAGCAGTTTATTTGTTTGCTCTTTGATACTACATAGAACCAACCGTAAGTCTTTCACATGCTAGAAGAGCACCCTTTCCTGCACTGAGTTATGTCTCCATTCCAGAGCATGTTTGGTATCTACAAGGGAAAACCTGAGCTATAAGCTAAAGTCATCTACCCTACATCTTCTCCCTTTCTACTCTGTCCTATATCTAAACACCCACTGAACTACAAATCCCCTATACATCTTTTAAATTTCTGTATTGTGTACATTTTATAGAAACCAATAACAGATAACAGGAACAGGTAAAGTACATAATCCTTTGTTCCAGAATTCTATCAATCAGACATATTTAGCTCAGTGATTTTAAGGTTCAGGCCGATTGTAGAACTCAATTCTTTATACAGTCCACAAATATCTCATTGGGCAGATATACCACATTGTATTTATCTTTTTGTCCCTTAATGGACACTTGAGTATTTTCAGCTTTTGACTGTTTTGCTATAAATATTCAAGAACCCAGTTTTAATATTTGTGAGCATGCATCATTTTCATCTTTTGGCACAAAATAACATCACCTGAGTATCTGCCACACTGTTTACTAAGTGATTCTTGTTCCTTATAGTGGTGTGGGATATCCTTCTGTACATGTGTTGCTTTTATTGGTTGATGAATAGAGCTGTTTCGGCCAGTGGCTTGGCAGAATAGAGCTAGGTGGGAAAACTAAACAGAATGCTGGGAGAAAGAAGGCAGAGTCAAAGAGATGCCATGTAGCCCCCAGAGGAGACAGACATGCCCCAGATCTTTACTGGTAAACCACAATCCTTGTGGTAAAATATAAAATAATAGAAATGGGTTAATTTGAGATGTAAGAGCTAGCTATAAATATGCATAAACTAATATTCTGAGCAGTGTTTCAAATAATATAGTTTCTCTGTGTTTATTTCAGGTCTGAGCAGCTGAGGAACAAACATGCTGCCTCAGCCAACAGAATGGCACCCACCATCTGGGGCATGAATCCACATAAGACCTAAAAAAGCCTAAGAAAAAAAAAGATTGCTTCTAGACCCACAGAAGTGGTAGCCAAGCACAGCTTCTTGGTAACCACATACTTTCAAATAGACTCTGTTTGTTGGCAGTGAGCAGAGGTGTGTCTCATCTAAGAGAAGGCTTCCTGACTCAACAGTAGCAGCAAAAACTACACAGCTCCTTTAAAAAAGCTTCTTGGTTTGTACTAGTTGTGCAAAGCAATGCTGACTCTTTCAAGAGGTCTGGCTATGGAACATTTAAATGGAGTTTGTGAGCAGAGTATTACAACTTGCTTAATGGTGATACAGACCCACTGTGACCCTGAATATGGGACAGAAAGAATGACTCTAAAGGCAGCAAACATGCCCTGCCATGTTGGACTTGGCAGAGCAAGCAGGCAGGAATGCAGAGTTGGTCCTCGCCATGCCCACTTAGCATTGAAAAAAAAGGTGCTTCTGGTCAGAATATAATTACAGATATGTACACCATAAAGACAAATCCATATGGAAAAGACCTCTAAATGGGTCACAGTGTTGGATAAATGTACATAGGCTTGAGAGAGATAAAAAAATTTGTACAGACAGTTAAAATATAACAAGTACAGACAGTCATAGATTAAAGAAGTAAAGATAATAAAATAAATATTAAACTTGTAGAAAAATTAATAGAGCAAGAAAAATAAGCCACATAAAGATGGAATATACACAGAGAGTCTGTATGTATATTATTGCATTTTCTTTGAATTTTTTGACTGTGAATGAGCTAAGTACAGAGAGACATTTCATTGTACGGGCTGCTAAGCTAAACTAACATATATATTTTAAAGGTATCTTGACTTCAAAATTTGGTTCTAAGGATAAATTACTTTGGAAAAGAGATTCTACTTTTGTTTCAACAGAGGATGAGAACCTGTGGATTTCTTTCAGACTAATGTAG
This sequence comes from Ondatra zibethicus, assembly GCA_004026605.1. Classification (NCBI taxonomy): domain Eukaryota; kingdom Metazoa; phylum Chordata; class Mammalia; order Rodentia; family Cricetidae; genus Ondatra; species Ondatra zibethicus. The sequence continues at coordinate 11,464 of PVIU01027716.1, read as the reverse complement.
TTTGATGGACCAGGACCCCCTGAAAGGTCTGTGTGAAGCCCCCAAAAGAAAATACTTCATGAAATAAAAAGCAGGAAGCAGTTTGGAGAGAACTACTTCCAAATTCCCTAAATGATTGTTTGTAAATGTTTGTTTACATTTAAAAGGGGGTACAATATAGAGATGAATACTTTGCATTGGTATGGATCTTGGTTTATTGATACAAATTTAAGGTAAGTTTTGTTATATATATATATTTCTGCTCTTGATTAAGAAATTGTGTTTGTGCAGCTCATTTAAAAATGTAATGTGTAATTAAGAAATACTGGTTAATAGATAGTCATCTATAATAGTCAAGCTTGTAGTAATGTTAGTTAGGTTTTCTACATATATAGAGATATATTTCACTTAGATAATCTTCAAACCTTTCAAAGACCTACAGAATATGACATTTAAAATGTTTTAAGAACTTAGGACTTTTCCCAACAATGAGAAACATCTGCTCCTGGCGGCACCAATCTACTTCAAGAGGATGATGGGCATTGAAGAGGCTCCTTATGGAGTTGGTTAGCTATTTGGGCAAGAAACTGCTTTGCCTGGACTGCTTAATGTTATGCTGTATGAACTGGGCATGCAGGACCCAGAGAAAAATTGACTACTGAACTTCCAGAAAGGTGAAATGGTCCTTCAGGGTTCCTGCTTCATGAAAGAGTCTACCAGACATTCCGCAGGCACAGAAAAAAGTGACTGACAAACTGCCAATATAGGTGGAACTGTCTTTGAAATTTCCTGCTTCATGAAAAAGTCTACTGGATACTATGGGCCTATAGGCTGGAAATGGGTGCCCCAATAATACAGAAGAACTTTGGGTGACTGTTCAGGCAGTAAGATATCTCTGTAAATTCTAGAGTTTTGGAAGCTGCTTAAAATGTACTTCCTGTTAACTTAGGTAATATTATATCCTTCTGGGGTCTTTGATGGAATTGAAAAATAGATAGTTATAATTATAGTTTTCCTTAGTAATGATAAAAGATAAAGTAGATATAAATATTGTAAATGTAATTATTGTTTGATACCTGTTTTATTATATGTAATTTTGCTCTGTTAAAGTTAAAATCTTCCTTTTCATTTAGACAGGGAAAATGGTTTGGGAAGTCCTTCTGTATATATGTTGCTTTTATTGGTTAATGAATGAAGCTGTTTTGGCCAGTGGTTTGGCAGAATAGAGCTATGTGGGAAAACTAAACTGAAAGAAGGTGGAGTCAAACAGAAGCCATGTAGCCACCAGAGGAGATAGACATGCCCTGGAACTTTACTGGTAAACCATGAGCCTCATGTAAAGTATAAAATAATAGAAATTAATTAATTTGAGATCTAAGAGATAGATATAAAAATTCATAAGCTAATATGCCAAGCAGTGTTTCAAATAATATAGTTTCTGTGTGTTTATTTCAGATCTGAGTGGCCGGGGAACAAAGGAGCAGCCTCCGCCAACATTACAGCATCATAGTTTTCAAGAACCTGTAATTATGAGTTTTAGTGGAGCCATTTGAGCAGTTACTATACAGTGTTTCCTGGTTTTGATTTGTCATTTCCTATTGTGCTGTATAAATGACTATGTCTTCCCTAGAGAAACATCTTTATAGGCCTTTTGTTCATTTTATATTGGATTCATAGCCTTTTGTTATTAAATAAGACTTCTTTTGTATTATGGATACATCTTAGAGATAGGGTGTGTAAATATTTTCTTCCATTTGAAACACTCCTTTCTCTTTCTTGAATCTGTGCTTTCAAGTGTCTGTTTAATTACAGTGAAGCCCAGTGTGTCTACTTTTTGTGTTTTTCCTCATTCTTTTGTGTTATAACTAAAGAGATACAACATATTCCAAGGTCATGAAAATTCATCCCATTTCTTCTAAGAGCTTTATGACTTTCCCTCTTGCACTTACAGTTTTGGCCAGTTCAAATTCACTTTTATGTGTGGCTTGCTAGTTCTACTTCCTTCTATCCTGCTTTCTCTGTTCCACTCATTAATTTTCTATGAGTAATCTTCTCAATTGTTTTATTATGTTTTTATCTGTACTCAATCTAGGTAGCCATAGTTGTGTTATCTTAACTGTTGTTAATTTGTAGTTTGAAAGTCATCCAGAATATTCTTTTTCATGATCATTTTAATTCTTTTGACCCCTTGTAATTCCATGTGAATTTTAAAATCACCTTGTAAAGTATGTCAAAAAGTCACCTGGAATTCTAAGTACTTAGCCTGACAATCAATATACACAACAATGACATTAGAAAAATGATGATGAGTATGGGACAATCCTTTCACCCATTTAAGTTTTGAATTCCCCTCAATGATATTTAATTCTTTTGAAATAATAAACTTTGCAGTTCTGTCATTAGCTTTCTTCTTTAGTATTTCACTTTTCCTTATGTTCATTTATATGGACTTGCTTCATTTAACTGGGAATTGTTTATTACAAATAAGTGGGAAACATTTAAAAATTTAATTGCTACATCAAATTGTGCATATTAGTGGGTGTTATCTGACATTTTAATATATGTACACATTGTACAACAGTTAAATATAACTCCTCAAACACATAATTTTGCAGAGAATACGTTCAAAATCTTTTGTTCCAGTTTTTTGAAGTATACAGTATATTGCTGTTATATTCTGGACAAAAAGACACCAGAACTCATGTTCTCTAATTTTTATTTAGTACTTGTTGATCAATTTATTTTTCCAATTTGCTTTTGTACCCCTTAGCTTCTGGTAACTACCACTGTGCTATCAACTTCTGTTGTTTATCTTTATGTGGGTGTATTGTGTGTATGAATGTGTGTGCACATGTTCATGGATGTGAGTGAAGACACATGAGTTCTACAGTACATATGTGGAGGCTATAGGCCAGCCTTGGCTGTGATCCTCACCTTCCATCCTGTTTGAGATATGATCTCCCTGTCTCTCTGCTGTGTAGGCCAGGTTAGTTAATTTGGGCTTCTAGAAATTCTGTCTTCATGTCCCATCTCAAGAGAAGAAAGCTGTGATTGCAGGTGTGGTACCATAGCCAGCTTTGCAAAAGTCCTGGGATCCAAACTTAAGTTCTCATGCTTACACAGCCAGCAGTCCAGCCAATAAATCACTGCCCCAGCAACACCTACCTCTATTCATATGCAGTTAACATGTTTAGATTCTACATGCAAATAAAATCATGTAATTCTTGTCTTTTATTTTACATTTTACTTAAAATAATGGCTTTCAGTTCTTATATGCTGTTGGGTCCATCCATAAATGTTGTATTAAAAGACAGAATTTCACACTTTGTGAGCATTGAAAGGATTTGGTATTAGCATCTTTTTTTTTTTTTTTCATTTCAACCATTGATGCACACTTGAGTTGTTTCTAGTTTTTCCCTTTGGAGTTGTGCTGAAATGAGTGTGAGTGCAAAAGTGTCTCTTCAGTGTATGTAATGATTTCACTTTTTTGAGTATAGAACCCACCAGTTTATTACTAGGCCATGTTTTCAGTGTTTATAGAATTTCCATTCTGTTTTCCAAATGTGGATTCTAATTTACATTGCCCACAACAGTGTGCAAGGACACCTCTCCTTCAATACTTGTTATGTTCTGTTGTTTTTCTAATTCCAGGGGCATGCTATCTTATTGTAGCTTTAATTTACATTTCTCTGATAAATGGTGATTCGAACATTTTATCATAACTATGTGTGTGTCTTCCTTTGAAAACCATTTTAGGTCTTATCTTATTTTAAAATTAGATCTTGCTTGCTATTGAGCTCCTTAATTGTCCCTTATCAGAGGTGTCATTAGCAAACAATTTCCCTCATTTTTGCATGGTGTCACCTCACACTCTTGTTGTGGAGAAGCTTCTTAAATTGGTGAAATCTCATTTAGTCTTGCTTTTTACTTTGAGATTTTATACAAAATATTTTGATCATTCCAGAGTTATGGCTTATTTAATAAATCCCATGTTTTCCCATGTACTTTAGTTGTTTTAGATCTTACATCTAAAAAAAAATGATCAACGTTGAGTCTTTTTTGCTCTGTGATAAGGGAGATTTTGTAAATTAGCTCTTGAACCCTGCATATTTGCTGAATTCATGAGTCTTAGTTTGTCTTAGCAAATTTTGGCAGACAGAATCATAGTATTTTAACAGAACTACTATGGTTTTGAATTCTTACCTATGTGCTATGCAAATACGAAACCCTTTCTAGAAACTAGGGTTAGTTATGTCTTTTGTTCCTAATTTTTAGAATGTAGCAGTTGAAAAGTAAGGCATCACTACAATGCATATGTTATAAAGGGGTTAGAAAATAAAAGTGAAAATGCTGGTACAGTGTTGAGCAAAGTAGATTTCTAACTTCTCTTTTAGACTCATGATATCAGCATTCACCTGCATGGAATTTGCTTTTAGGAATCATGAAGACTTGATATTCTTACAAATTTCATGGTTTTTTTGCAATACGTTGTCAAGTAATTTTAAATATTAAATTTAAATACAATTTTAATTAAGTTTTAGGTGCTGGGATTGCAATGGTCATTGTTCAGTGGTAAAATGTATGCCTAGCATATAAAATCTACTGGATTCCATCTCAGACTCTGAAAAAATGAAATATTATAAAATAAATGAAGGAAGAGAGTGTAGACTGTAACCTAAAAGGGGATAATTTTTTTTATTTGTCCAGTATCTGGAAGAGAAACCGAGGCTGAGCAAAATGACAAAACATCATTGCTGAGTTTTCATAATCTTGTATTTAGCATCCTCTTGGAGTTCTCATTTTAAACTAGCATTTTTCACTCCTTTCTTGCTTTAGAAAAAAAAATACTCATTAGAGATTTAAAATCTGTTAATCACTTGATGCTTTTTGTGAAGTTTGATTTGCCATCTATATAAATGTGTATTTTTAAGTTTTCAAAGATTACATAAAATTATGTGTTGCATAGCATGACATTTATGTAACACAACTACCAGATGACAGAGGATTGCAGTTCCAAAATAAGAGACACTTCTGTGGAATAGCAGGCAAAGAGCAGAGGTCATATCTGCTTGCTTAGCAAGAACCTCGTTATCACAAATAGAAACATCTGTCTTAGAGATCATGAGGCTAATACTGTAATAACAAGTATTTAACCTGTAACTTTGACCTCGTCTTTCTGCTTTCTGAGCCTGTAAAATTATCTCTAATATCTTCATTGGCTCTTAAACTTTTGATTCTAAAACATACTAGAAAAATTAGAAAGTGCAGTAATACATTATATCTATTTCTTAATCTATCTAGACAAGTATAACAACATAACATAAACAAACTGGCTTGTAAACTGTGATTTTCTCTCATAGCTCTTGAGGCTACTAAGTCCTTATTCATGACCTCATACTGACCCCCTCATAAGGAGGTCTCATCCTTAAAATATAAATACTTCCTCTTAATACTATCACCATGAAGATTAGGTATAAAAACAGGGATTTTGAGGAAATGCAGATCTCCAGACCATATCAACTTGAATACAGAACAGAGTATTGTTTGGGTCAATCTATGTTCCTTCAAAGGTGGTAGAATACAAATTATATTGATATGTTCTTTGTGCTTGTTGAACCAGCTCCGCAAACAGGAAACCCCTTATCTCAGACTTAAGCAAGTTTAGTTCAAATGTCATCTGAAATTCTTCCCTGAGGAACACTGGTTCCCTACTTCTGTATTGAATCCTTGACCAGAGAACAGCTAGAAGGTAAACTATAGCCATCAAAGGTTACTACTGTTTATCCCATGGAATAAATGTCGTGCTAGGAGAATGAGAAGCCACAGGGTTACCCTAAAGAGAATGCTGCTCTGCCTGGAAATATCTCAATTGTGAACCCCAGCATGGTGGCTTCTTCATCCTGAGAGTTGTCAATGACTGAATTAATGATATTACTTTTGCTTAATCTCCCAGTCATGCTAATCCAGTTACCTCCGATGGATCTTGGAAGTACCTACTTGGTGATGTTTGGCTATCAATCTGCTGCTTCTATATATCTGCTACTTTTTAGCTGTTCCTTTACTTTTGCTTGCTACATGTTTAATGTATTCACTCATTGGAAACCAAAAGCATGGACGTGGTACATGATTGTGTGGAGCAGAAGAGAATATTGATACCTTGGCTCTCAGGTCATAAGAGACAGTGGATTTGTTTGTTGACTACTATACAAAATGAACATCTAGCCTTTGGAAAGAAAATTAGTAAATTACCACCAGGAGTCCAGACTCACCACATGCTTGGTGCACATGGAGTAGGTCCAGGGGTAGATAAGAATAGTATTCATATTTGATAATTTAGGGAAGTAGTATAGATTCAAGTTTAAGCAAAATAGTGCCTCCTTAGGCACTTAAAAATCATGAACTTCCTAGTGTTCTTACATGTCTTAATATACATTAGGAGGGAGGTATCTGGATAGCTCACAGGTGATGGGTTGGGAACCTAAGCTGAGGGAAGAATAGCTTTTGAGGACAAGAAGACATATTTATTATAAGAGAAAGAGAGATAGTGAGCCATGTATTGGCATGGAAAAATTAAATTATGGAAATGACTGTACCTAGTGATGACTCTCTTCCAAGAAAGATGACTCAAGGTCACAAATCAAGAGAAAATTGGGATGAAAGTAAAGAGGGGCTTGGGAGAGAGGGTGAGCTATGTAATTATTATTTGATAGTATTGGAAAGCAAGCTTATTTGAGAAACATAGCCTTAGATTTATATTCATAGGTTTAAAATAATTCCCCACCCTCACCTAAATATAAGAGATATTCAAATTTAACCAGAGAATTTTAGGGTTAAGAGCATCAAGGATGAGATAGCAGTAACTGATAATAGTATCTAAGGTTGAAAAATAGGAAGGTGAAGATTGAAGATGACTACATCAGCAATGGGTGGAAGATCAAGATGGAGAACTGCAGCAGCGGATGAGGTCACTAATAGAGTATGTGAGCTCAGGGGCATACAAATTGGGACTCAAAAATGGAATCCCCAAGATTGTGAAGCGATAAGGCTCACAATCTCTAAGACTAGCAGGCAAGACTATTTAGGAGTAGTCTCTGAGGTCAGGGTGGTGCAGACATTAAGATGTTGGTACCAGCAGAAGTAATGACAGAAGTGGGCATGAAAAGAAAGATGCTGAGTCTGAATGTAGGCTCTGAAAGAACAGTAACTGAGTCCTGAGGGTAGAAGAGCATCTCAATTGGACCAAGAGTTCAGATTAAAGCATGAGGTCAGAGCTGCATGGGTGAAGGGGGAACAATTTGAGACCATAATGGAAACTATGAAGGATATTTCACCTTCCAATTTTTGTGTAAATGAGGTATGAAAAGGTAGTCTTTTTTTTTTTTTTTTTAAGATTGCAGCAAAGAAGTGTCTTTGAGTAGCTTGGCTTCATTTACAGCAAAAACAAAAAGAAAATGATCAGGCATCTTGAAATTTGCATGCAAATGGATGAATCTAGAAAACATCATATTGAGTGAGGTAACCCAGACCCAGAAAGACAATTACCATATCTACTCACCCATAAGTGGTTTTTAGACATAAAGCAAAGAAAACCAGCCTACAAATCACAATCCAAGAGAACCTAGAAAACAATGAGGGCCCTAAGAGAGACATAAATAAATCTAATCTACATGGGAAGTAGAAAAAGACAAGATCTCCTGAATAAATTGGGAGCATGGGAACCATGGGAGAGGATTGAAGGGGAGGGAAGAGAAAGGGAGGGGAAGAGAGAAAAATATATAGCTCAATGAAATCAGTAAGAGAAGAGGAAGAAGAAGAAGAAGAAGAAGAAGAAGAAGAAGAAGAAGAAGAAGAAGAAGAAGAAGAAGAAGACTGAAAAAAATTAAAAAAGAAAATGATCAGGGATGTTAAATACACAGTGGGACTTACAACATTGTAGAGAATCTAGGAGCAACATTTGAGAGGAAAGGGGGCATAGAGACTACTGCTCCATATTCAAGGATGCACTGAGCAAAGGGACAGGGAAGGCGAAGTCCTCGAAGAGCTTCAGTCCTCTAAGGAGAACATGGTAGGTTTAGGAAGGCTAGGAGACACTGGGAATCCTTTTAGGAGCCTTATTTTTCTCATGTAGAGTTGTGGAGGATTCCAGTAAAAAGAGGAATAACAGCTTCTGAGCCTAAGCCTTCATCAACCCCAATCCAAACTTGGGGATAGGTAGCAGTTAATACAGTGGTAGAATAATTTATAGCTCAGAAACAGAAGGTATTGACAGTTGGGGACAGACTATTGCTGTATGCCAACTGGTCAGTAAATGAAAAATCAGTTATTTTATTTTTTATTTTCTCCACTGAAAGTTTCCTACACAGCCCAGATTTTCTGGGGAGAGAATCAATAATTTTCATTAAATGATAACTAATCACTAGTCTATATAATCAATCAAATGTTGGCTGAGATTCTTTTTCTGAATTAATTGAAATTTAGATTGCTTAATGGGCTTTTTTTTCATACTTACACATGATTCTTAATCTTTAGTTTACATAATTGAATTCTCTAGAATCTCCTGTTACAGGATAATGAGAACTACTAGGCAGAGAACCTTAGTAATTTTCTATAATTACCAAGAAAGCCTTTGCAACACATTGTACTTCATAAATCAGTGAATAAATAAACAGAGCCACACAAAAAGACAGGGGCATATGGTCCATGTGAATAGTCTTGATTGCATCATAAAACATCTCTATGAATTACATGGAGTGTGCATTAATGATTTGTATAGTGCTGTTCAGAACAGGTAAAACACCTCCTTAACTGACTTATTCGGAGTTAGGGATAGTTCTTGTCTACAAGATGCATTTATCTTTGCCTTTAACAATATGTTTGCTCTGAAAATTAATTGTATAAACAAGGAATGTAGATAGCTTATTTCCTTCCACAAAGTCCTTTACCCTAATGACTTACTTTTAAGCATTTGGAAAATCATATTTATGATTTTTGAATAATATAAGCAAATATGCTAATGTAAGAGATTGTTTATGTTTTAAACAACTTGTGGAATTTTTCTTTTTCCTATTTTATTTTTGTGTATTCCATATAAAGAAAAAGGGAAAGAAAGAAAAGCCCATCTCTACATCCTGGCCACCCACCAGTATGACTACTAGTCAGCACATGCGCATTACATCAAATGCATTACAGCAGCCCTTTGAGGTGATAAGATTTGCTGAAGGGGGCAGAGGCAGAAGGATCACAAGTTTGAGGCCTGGCTGGGCTACACATTGCCTTTAATTCCAGCACTCAGGAGGTAGAGGCAGGTGGATTTCTGTATTTGAGGCCAGCCTGGTCTACAGAGCAAGTTTCAGGGCAGCCAGGGCTACACAGGCTACACGGAGAAACACTGTCTCAGAAAACAAACAAACAAATCTCGTCATGGAAGCTGTACTGTGAGACAGTCACACAGAATACCCTTTAGTCCAGACATCTTTACTTGTAATAGTTTATTGCAATGAGTCATTGTTCTGGTTCGTGACTTCTGGCTCATGCTACGCTATTGATCCTGGGCCTTCCCCCCAGGACTCCTCTTGTATATCCTATTGATGCCTTGTGTCACAGAGATCCTGTAGCTTTGGATCTGCAGGTCTGGCCCCTTCACACGCTCCAACTGTTCATAGATGAAATGGATGTTAGGGTGGGCTAACAGCCCGGGTTCTTGTCCCAGGTGGTAAATGGGTTGGTGAGCCTGTCAGCCTTCCTTCAACATCACCACCTAGAAGAGCTCTCCAGCACTTCAGGCTGGCTTCCCTGCAGGGGAACAGGCAGCAAGGAGCCTGTCAGTTCTGCCCTCATGCCCATGGGCCTAGCTTGCCTGTACCCATACCACCTTCGCCAGCTCTATTGTTTTGCTCAGGAAAAGTTCAGGGCTCCCTCCCCCAAGTGCTGCAGTTGGTGAGGGACAGGACCAGCTTTCCAGCCTGCTTGTGGGTAGCAAGGGAAGGGGGAAGCATCTTTCTCTCACCTTTGCCATCACTTGGCATCCAATGGGGTAGCAGGGTGAGCTCTCCTGCCCTCATGCCTTCAGGGTTGGTTCACCTCCACACTGAAATTTTGGGTTTTCTTTTGGTTTGGGTTTTTTTGTTATTGTTTTGGTTTGCTTTTACTTTTTCTTTTATTTGTTTGTTAGTTGGTTTTGTTTTTGTTTTTTGACTTTTCTTTCAAATTTTATTTTCTGGGGAGGCTACAAGGGCAGAGAGCAGATACAAGGAAAGGGAGTTAAATGGGATTGGGATGCAAGATGTGACATTTGTAAATATCAATAAAAGGCTTATAAAAACAAAAAACAAACAAGAAAACAAAAATGCACTATATTGCCAGATGGTGGCGGAGCACGCCTTTAATTCTAGCAGTCAGGAGGCTGAGGCAGGCAGATCTGTGTGAGTTCAAGAGAGTCTGGTCTATACAGCTAATTTCAGGATGACTAGGACTGTAGGACTGTTATACTCTTGTCTCTTAAAACCAAAAAAAAAAAAAGCACTATAGCTACAACTTCAAGCTCTACACTGAATAGGAATGGGGAGAGTAGACACTTCTATCTTGTTCCTGATTTTAATGAAAATTATATTAAACCAACTCTTAATGAGTTACCATTATACCCATAGATTAGCTCATCTCTCAAACGTCATCAGCGGTGTTTCCTTTTGCAGTACTAGGAGTAAGAACAGAGATCCCACAACAGTCAAGCATCAGAGAATAAGAGACAGTGAAATGCTCAGCCATAAACGGAGTATCTGTTTCACACCAGCTCCCTCAAAGGTGAAGGGATCATTGTGTGGAACAGAGGTTAGGAAAATTGTTAGTGACAGAGACACTGAGAAGAACATGGTTTTCTAGACACGACAGGGCAGCTTCACATATGGACTCTCAGTGGTAATGACAGAAACCACAATACCTGTTCAAATTCTCAAGGCACACAAAATCCCTCGTAGGTCAACCATACTTCAGAGGATGGACGCCCACCTGAGGGTGTGAGCAGCACAAATCGGCTCTGAGATTTAAAACTAATGAGGACCCAAAATAGGGTGAGGAGGGAAGGGAAGGTGGACATGGAAAGAGTTGGTGAAGTGGATATGAGATGATTTGGGGAAGGGGGAGGAATATGATCAATATACATGAGGATAGTCTCAAAGAATCAATAAAGGTAGTTCTAAATAATTACTTTAATTTTATAAATTACACTATAGATTATTTATTCCTTTAGCTCCATGACTATTACAAAGGTGGGAATTCTGTTGTTAAAGGTCATTTTGATGTAGCTAACCAGGTCTGAGTTATTGAAATGAGCACTTTGCTTTGGCTATTGATCATTTCAAATGAAATGGTCTTATGGTCATTTAACAAACCTAAGAATTGAGCCAAGTTTGGTGCCATATGGCTGAATTCCCAGGATTTGAGAGGTGGAGGAAGGAAGACTAGGAGTGGAATAGCAATTTTGAAGCTA
>PVIU01027715.1:0-20055 GCA_004026605.1 Ondatra zibethicus | reverse complement strand
GGTGTAACAATTTTAATATCTAACTAAAATACTTGAACACAAAACCAATCAGAAGAGAAGACACTATATTTGCATCAAAGGTAAAATCCACTAGAAAAACATTTCTGTTCTTAAAATCTATGCACCAAAATAAAGGTCATACAAGTTCATAAAAGAAATGCTACTATGGCTGCTTAAATCAGATGTTGCCGTTCAAACAGTGATAGAAGAAGGGTTCAATACCTGTTCCCACCAAAAGACAGGTCACCCAGCCAAATACTAAAAAGAGGAAAGTGGAAGCAACTTGAAAGTGTAAACAAATGGTTCTAAGAGATGTTTATAGAACAGTTAACCTAAGCTCAAAAGAATACACCTTCTACTAAGCATCCCATGTAACCTTCTACAAAACTGATCATATGCCCAGAGAGAAAGCAAGTCTCAGCATATGAAAGAAGATCAAAATATACTCTACATCCTATCAATCACTAAAGATTAAAGCTGATTATCAACAATATTATAAACAGAAAGCTAACAAACTCATGGAAATGGAACAACTCTTTACTGAGTGAAAATGGATCAAGAAATTAAGAAAAAAAATCAAAGACTTTCTAGAACTGAATGAAAATTATTACATAGCATGCCCAAGCTTATGGTACACAACAAAGGTTGTTCTAAGAAGCACGCTCATTGCATTGTGTACATAAGAAATAAAACAGAAACAGTTCTTTGAGAAAATCAATAAAATCAACAAACCCTGATCATGTTTAACTAAAACTAAAATTAAAATATCCAAATTAGCTAAATTAGAAATGAAATGGGGACATAGCAGTAGCCACCGAGAAAATCCAGAGAATAAGATTGTGCTTAGAAAGCAATACATCACCAAAATGGAACAGCTAAATGAGATGGGTAATTATCACTATAATCTCTATAGGTACCACCTAACAAAGTTAAATCAAGATCAGAAAAGTAATTTAAACAGACCTCTAACCCCTAATTAAAAAGAAGTTATTGAACTCTCCCAAATTTACAATATTCTAAGGCAAGGTGTTTATTGCTCAGGATTCTTCCAGAATTTCAAAGAAGAGTTATTTCCAATACTTCTTAAATTGTTTCACAAAATAAAAACAGAAGTAACATTGACTAATGCATTTTATCAAACCATAATTCCCTCAATACACAAACCACATAATGTTTCAGCACTTGGAAAATCCTATAGCTGTTAATACTTTAAGCAAAGCAGCTGGATAAAAAGATAACTCACAAAAATTAGTACCCCCTTATCATATACAAGTTACAGATGGTCTGAAAAAGAAATCAGGAAAAATATCTTTCATTATATAATCAAAAAATATAAGATATATTTGAGTATTTTTTACTAAGCAAGTGAAAATTTTGAATGAGAAAAACTCAGTCATTTGAGGTATAAATGGACGAAAATAAAATATTAGAGGGAAAGATCCCCCATGCTCATGAATCAGTAGGATTAACATAGTAAAAATGGCCAGCCTATGAAAAGTAATCTCCAAATTCAAAGCAATCCCACCACAATTTCAAAACAATTCTTCAGAGACCTTGAAAGGAAATTCTTAACATCATAGGGATAAAAACAAAACAAAACAAACATCAAATAACAAAAACTAGAATAACTAAAATTATCCTGAATAATAAAATATCTGCTAGAGGTATTTCAAAATGTACTATAAAAGTACAGTAATAAAAAAACAGTATATTGTTGACACAACAAACTTGTTGATCAATGGAATTGAATTGAAGACCCAGACATAAATCCACATACTTATAGACACCTGATTTTTGATAAAGAGCCTAAATTGCACATGAAAAAAAAATCTTCAACAAATGCTACTGTTGTACTGGATGATTGCTTATAGAACAATCCAAATAGATCCTTATCTATCCCTCTGCACAAAACTCAACTTGAAATGGATCAAACAACTAAACATGAAACCAGATACACAGAAAGTGATAAAAGAGAAAGTGGGCAATGGCCTGGAGCTCATTAGCACAGGAAAATAGTTTCTAAACAGAATACTCTTAACACAGAAAAAAAAAATCTAAACAGAATTTTCAGGAAAGGAAACTCAAATAGTAGAGAAATAGTTCAAGAAATTTGCAACTTTTTTAGTCATAAAGGAAAGGCAAATCAAAATTGCTATGAATTTCCATCTTTTAACTGTCAACATGGCTAAGATTAAAAAATCAAGTGATATCTCATGTGGATGAAAATACTCTTCCATTGCTGCTAGTAGTGAAAACTCATGAAGTCGCTATGGAAATAAAAAAGTGTGGTAGTTTCCAAGGAAGATAAGATTCAATCTATCTTAGGATCCAGCTATACCACTTTGGGGGCATATACCCAAATTTTGCTTCATCCTACCACAAGGTCACTTGCTCAACCATTTTTATTTATGCTCTATTCATAATAGTCAGATATTGGAAACAACCTAGATAAAAAAATGAATAAAGAAACTATAGTACATTCATATAATGCAGGATTACTCAGCCATTATAAAAATAACATAATAAAATTGGAGACAAATGGACATAAGGAGAAAAAACATTATCCTGAGTAATGTATTTGAGACCAAGAATGGAAAAAAATGGTATGTATTCATTTATATGTGGGTATTAGTCAATGATAATAAAACTTCAATTTATATAAACACAATGGTATAAAGGTATAGCTAAAGGAACTGAATAGAACAAATAGATCTCTACCCAGGAGAATCAAAACAATTCTGTGCAGTAAAGGATCTTCCAGAAGTATCACCATCCCTGACAGCAAATTCTACTATAAAGGTACAGTAATAAAATCAGATTGATATTGGCATAAAAACAGAAAGGTTGACCAATAGAATTGAATCAAAGACTTAGATATTAATCTACACATGCATGAACACCTGATATTTGACAAGGAAGCTAAAATTACACAATAGACCAAATAAAGTATCTTCAATCCATAGTGCTGGTATAATAGGATGTCAGTATGTAAAGAATGCAAATAGATCCATATCTATCCTCATGCCCAAAACTCATGTCCAAATGGATCAAAGACCTCAATATAAATCCAGCCACGCTGAACCTCAAAAGTAAATAGCATTGAACACATGGTCATAGGAGACCACTTACTAAATATAGCATGAGTAGCACAGACATTGAAAGCAAGAATAAATAAATGTGACTTCCTAAATCTGTGAAGTTTCTGTAAGGTAAAGGACTCAGTCAATAAGAAAAAGAGCAATCAAATGAATGGGAAAAGGTCCTCACCAACCCCGCATAAGATAGAGGACTTATTGTAACATGAGGGTCTGCTTGTTGGGGTTTCTGTCCAGCCTAGTTCCCACACCTGGTAAATCCCAAAGAAAATACACAGAAGACTACATTAATCATAAACTGATTGGCTCATTAGCTCGGGCTTCATATTAGCTTTTATAACTTATATTAACCTATTATTCTTATCTACATCAGCCACAAGGCTTGGTACCTTTTTCAGCAGGGCAGGTATTCAGGGTTTCTGTGTATCTTTGTCCTGGAACTCACTCTGAAGACCTTAAACTCACAGAGATCCGCCTGTCTCTGCCTCCCCAGAGCTGGGATTAAAGGTGTCTGCTACCACACCTTGAACTCACAGAGGCCCATCTACCTCTGCCTCCCAAGTGTTGGAATTAAAGGTGTATACCACCACACCCAACTATGTTCTTTCTTTTTTAGGTTAAGGACTTTAACCTATTTCTTTTCTCTCCCAAGCCAGCATATATTTTTAACACAAAGTAAACCATTTAGAGGTTTTCTTCATCTTTGAATATCTCTTTACTGTATACCTCTCTTTTTCTGACAATGTGCGTCTTTAATTTGCTAAGCAATATGGAGAGGATTAAAGCTGTGTCTTTGATGTCTGGATGCAGCCCATTTCTTAGCTTTCTGAGATTTCATCCTCTTGGCAGAGGAACCGGCTGTAGCCATGTTTATTGCCACAACTCTACAGTGTTTCAAGGTCCCTGCCAGCAAGCAAGCTATAGCAGTATGCTCACAAACCACACTCAAATGCTTCGTAGTCCAACCGCCTACCTGAAAGAGTCAGAGTTTGCCATAGCAGTATGGTCCAGAAAGCTGGCATTTTAAAACGGCACTTCTTTTTTTCTGCTACAGCTGAAAACTGAAAAGCATGCAGTCAGCTTTTATCAACAGCATTTAAGTGTTTTGTGGCAGGACCTCTTAAAGAGCTGCAAGGTTTTACAGCTAAAGTTGAGTAAGGAAGCCTCTCTTAGATCAGAGTGCTTGCTTGCTTCTAGCAAGCAGAAAAAATTGCTGCTACCAAGAATCCATATGTAATGCTGTTATTATGTTCTAGAGTTACTTCCCAAGCTGTCTCAGGCTTTATGTGGATGCAGTTGTCCAGACGTTGGCACCATTCTGTAAGATGCAGGGCCTGTTAGTTGGGGTATATGTCCTGCCCAGTTCCCACAGCCAGTAAGCCCCCAAAGAAAATCACACAGAGAGTCTGCATTAGATATAAACTGGTTGGCCCATTAGCTCAGGCTTATTATTAGCTCTGGTAACTTATATTAGCCCATTATTCTTATCTATGTTAGTCACAACTTATCTCCAAAATATATACAGAACTCAAGGAACTACACATCAAAATCCAAAAAAAAAAATACAATTTAAAAATGTCATACAGATCTAAGCAGAGAATTCTCATCAGAAAATTCTCACATGGTGAAAAGCCACATAAGGAACTGCTCAAAATCTTTATCTGCCAGGAAAATGAAAATCAAAATGACTCTGAGATACCATCTTATACTAGTCAAAACGGCTAAGATCAAAAAGACCAACACAGCCTATGTTGGAGGAGATGCAGAGTAATGAGGGACACTCTTCCATTGCTGATATGAGTGCTACCTTAAACAGCCACTTTGGGAATAAATCTGGCAGGTTCATAGAAAATTGAGAATCAACCTATCAAGATCCAGTAACCACTCTTGAGCATATAACCAAAAGATACACAGTCATACCACAAGGACATTTGTTCAACTGTATTCAAAGCAGCATTATTTGTAACAGCCACAATCTGGAAACAACCTAGATGCCTCTGAACCCAAGAATGATTAAAGAAAATGTGGTACATTTACTCAATGGGGTACTACTCAGCAGTAAACAACAATGACAACTTAAAATTCACTTGCAAATGGATGGAACTAGATAAAATATATATCCTGAGTGAGGAAACCCAGACCCAGAAAGACAGTCACAGTATGTACTCACTCATAATTGAATATTAGACATAAAACAAAGACAACCAGCCTATAGTTCATGACTCCAGAGAAGCTAGATAACAAGAAGTACCCTAGGAGAAACATACATTGATTCCCCAGGGAAGAGATATAGACAAGCTCTCCTGAGAAAATTGGGAGCACTGGGGATGGATAAGGGAGGCCAGAAAGGGAAGAGGAGAAAAAGGAAGGGGAAGGAGTACATGAGGGAATGTGGTTGTCAAGATGGGGGAAAGAAAGGGGATGGAGAGCAAGGACAAAGATATCTTGATTGAGGGAGCCATTATGAGGCTAGCAAGAAACCCCAGGAATCCAGAAGGATGACCCCAGTTAAGATCCTAATCATTAGTGAAGATTGTACCTGAACTGACCTTCCCGTGTAATCAGATTGATGACTATCATTATTGTCTTCATAGAACCTCCACACAGCAACTGATAGAAGAAGATGCAGAGATACACAGTAAAGCACTGGAATGAGTTCCCGAAGGCCAGTCCTTTAAGAGGTTTATTTCATCTGAATCTTTTTTTACTGCGTATATTTATCTTTTTCTGACCACATAAGTCTTTAATCTGCTAAACAGCATGGCTAGGATTAAACAGTGGCTTTGGTAGCTGACTCAGCCCTATTACTTGACTTCCTGAGAGTCTAGCTTCATAGTGAAGGTATTGGCAGGAGCCATCTTTATTGACACAATTCTGGGGAGTTTCTAGATCCATGCCATCACCAAAATGCATGTCACCTGATGCTCATAAACACTTTTTAAGTATTTGGTAGCAGGTACTCTTTTTTGTATTTTCAATATATTTTTATTGTTTATATTGCACTAAACATTATTCTCCATTTCCCTTCCTTGCCCCCTCTCCCCTTATACCATCTCCCATGACTCCCACACTCCCACTTTACTCTGGACATCTTGTCTTTTTTATCCTTCCTATGTTGGTCCATGTATATTACTCTTGGGGTCTTCTTTGTTGTCTTGATTCTCTGGCATTGTGGATTCTAGGCTGTTTTTTCTATGTCTAAAATCCACTTATGAGTGAGTATATATTAAATTTTTCTTACTGGGTCTGTATTACCTCTCTCAATATGGTTGTTTCTAGATTCATCCATTTGCCTACAAATTTCAAAATGTAATTTTTTTTCCTTCTGAGTAGTACTCCACAGTATAAATGCATTACATTTTTTAATTCATTCTTTGCTTGAGGGGCATCTAGGTTGCTTCCACATTCTGGTTATTATAAATAATGCTGCTATGAACATAGTTGAGCACATGTCCTTGTGATACAAATGAGCATCCTTTGGATATACCCAAAAGTGGTATTGCTGGGTCTTGAGGTAGGTTGTTTCCTAATTATCAGAGAAATTGCCATGCTGATTTACAAAGTGGCTGTACCAGTTTGAACTCCCACCACCAATGGAGGAGTGTTCTCTTTACTCCACATTCTCTCCAATATAAGCTGTCATCAATGGTTTTGATCTTGACCATTCTGACAAGTGTAATATGGAATCTCAGAGTTCTTTTGATTTGTATTTCTCTGATTCCTAAGGATGGTGAGCATTCCCTTAGATGTCTTTCAGTCATGTGAGATTTGTCTGTTGGGAATTCTCTATTTAGGTCTGTACTCCCAATATTTTATTGGATTATTTGTTCTTTGGATGTCTAGTTTGAGTTCTTTGTATATTTTAGAGATCAGTCCTCTCTGTCTGATGTGGTGTTGGTAAAGATCTTTTTCCATTCTATAGGCTACTGTTTTGTCTTGTTGACTGTGTCCTTTGCTTTATAGAAGCTTCTTAGTTTAAGGAGGTTCCACTTAATAATTATTGTTCTCAGTGTTTGTGAAAGAACAATACTCAACTATATATGGAAAATCAAAAAAAAAAAAACCAGGATAGTCAAACCTATCCTGTACAATAAAGTAACTTATGGAGGCATCACCATCCCCGACTTCAAACTCTACTATAGAGTCACAATAATGAAAATATCCTGGAATTTTCATAAAAATAACAGGAGGACAACGAGAATCAGATTGAACCCAAATGTCAATCCACACACCTACAAATGCCTGATATTTGACAAAGAAGCTAAAAATTATAAAATTAAAAATGAAAGCATATTTAAGAAATGGTGCTGGTATAACTGGATATCAACATGTAGAAGGATGCAAATAGATCCATATCTAACATCATGAATAAAACTCAAGTCCAAATGGATTGAATACCTCAATGTAAAACCAACCACACTTAGCTTCATAGAAGAATAATTGGAAATACTCTTGAAAGCATTGGCACAGGAGACCACTTCCTAAATATAATCCCAGTATTGCAGGTACTCTTAAAAGAGCCACAAGGTTTTTGCTGCTGATGCTGAGTCAGGAAGCTGCTCTTAATGAAACTGCACCTCTTCTTCCCTCTAGCAAACAGAGCCCACCCAAGAAAATGCTGTGACCATGAAGCTGTGTTTGATTTTCTGTTCTTTTGTTTCTTGAATCCCTTCCCAAGCTTTCTCAGGTTTTATGTGGAAGTAGTTACTGAACATTGGTCACCATTTGTTTCTATCCTGCCAGGTCCTGCAGATGTTCAGAACCAAATAATCACACAGAGGCTTATACTAACTATAAAACGGTTGAACTCAGCTCAGGCGTATTACTAGCTAGCTCTTACAACTTTAATTAACCCACAATTCTTAACTATGTTTAGCAATGGGCTTGGTATATTTTTCAGTAAGGTATTCTCATCTTGCTTCCTCTGCATCTAGCTTGCAACTGTGTCTCTGTCTTTCCTTTTCCCAGAATTCTCTTAGTCTAGTAACCCTGCCTATACTTCCTGCCTGGGTACTGGCCAACCTGAATTTTATTTAACCAATAGGAGTGACAAATATTTACAGTGTACAAGACCAACTCTCACAATATTTTTTCTTTTCTTTTCTCTCTCCCTTTTAAATTTGTGTATGTGTGCTTTTATTTTACTAAAGTTTGATGTGCTTTGTGTTTTCTTTTGTTGTTATTGTTGTTTGTTATTTTATTTATAATAACTAGTGTTTTGTCTGCATGTGTGTCTGTATGAGGGTTTCAGGGACCCTGAAACTGGAATTACAGACATTTGTGAGCTGCTTTGTGGATTATGGGAATTGAACCTGGGTCCTCAAGAAGAAGAGCCAGTGCTCTTAACACATAAGCCATCTCTCTAGCTACATTTATTGTTGGTTTTGTGGATGATGTCCTATTTTTCTTTTGTATATTTTGGATATTGTGTTGTTGTGTTGTGTTTTGCTTTCTTTTCTAAGAAAGAATTTAAAACTTTGGTGAATAGGTAGGAAGAATTGTGAAGAAAGTGATCAAAATATATTTAAATTTAGCAAGTGTTTTAAATTATAAAAATAAAAAAGTTTAATAAATATGAAAAAATTGATATTATAAAAACAGTGTATAGAATATAAATTTAGTACAACCTTTTAAGTAGGTAACATGGAAGTTCCACAATAGAATTAAAAGTGAAACTATCATGAGATGAACTAATAACCCTATAGTGTTAATTTTAAAAGTGGGGAAAGAACATATCTTAGAGTCATATTTTATTTTTAATTGCTGTATAAATCATAATTACCAAAGAATGAAAAGATGTCCTTTTGTTGAAAAGTTATGAATTGTTGTATTCACTCACACAGAAATGGTATTCAGACAAATCTCTACAACCTCACTGTTATCTGGAATTCTAAACAGACTCCAAAAATAAACTAGAGAGAATGGTGGTTGCCATGACCCGGATTAAGGAGATGGGAGGGCTACTAGCATGAGAAGTAAACATTGGAGGTAAATTTTACCACACAGTCAACTCAGCTCTTAGACATGTCTTATGTTTTTGGAAACTGCTATCAAGTGAGATTCACTTTAAAATTAAGGCAGCACCTGAAGCAATACATCACTAAGCTTGATTTAGCCATCCTACAATATCAACATGTGTCAGTAAAATATACAATTAAATTTACCAAATAAATAAGCAAATAAAATCTGTTAATGAACTTTCTAACACAATGGAGCCAGGCATACCTTTAATCGCGGTATGGGTGAGGCTGAGGCAGGCTGACTCCTGTGACTTTGAGAGCAGTTTGGTGAATAAACAATGCCCAGGCCAACTTATGCTACAATTAGTCCTTGCTACAAAAAGAAAATGAAACAACAGGAAATCACATAACCAACAATATAACTACAAATTCTTAGGTCTCATTAGCAAGCAATATCAAAATACAAGAACAATATAATGTGCTCCTCAAAATGCATGAATCCCATAGTAATGCTTTCTTTGTATAACAATTTAAATTAAAATCAGCACACAGATTTCAAAAGAACAATTACAAACATACTCAAAGAAGATATGTGAGAATTTGTTTGTGTTCTTATCAATAAGGCTTTCCTGGAGATCAGAGGACAGAGCAAGCCACTGGATAACCATAGAAGCTGGACAATGGTGGCACATGTCTTTAATCACAGTGCTTATGGCTCATGATTTTAATCACAGCACTCCGGAGGCAAAGAGAGGTAGTGATAAGATGGGACAGAGACAGGATCTCAGCATTTTGGACTGAGGAATGAAAAAGGGAGGTGGTGCAGGACAATCATCTATATTCTGTCAATTATATTTTAAATAAACACTGATTGGCTGATAGCCAGGCAGGAAGTAGAGGTGGGAAAAACAGACAGGAAGTAGAGGTGGGGCAATGAGAACAGGAGTATTCTGGGAAGAAGGAAGCTCTTCCCCCAGTCCTGCCCAGACCATGGAAGAAGCAGGATGTGACCTGCCCTACTGAAAAAGTTACCGAGCCATGTGGCTAACACAGATAAGAATAATGAGTTAATATAAGTTATAAGAGCTAATACAATGCCTGAGCTAATGGGCCAATCAGATTATCATTAATATAGACTCTCTGTGTGATTTTCTTTGGGACTTGCTAGCTGTGGGAACTGGTCAGGACAGAAACCCCAACAAAGAGCCCTTCATGTTACAGAATGGTTGTCCAACGTGTGGACAACTGTATCCACATAAAGCCTGAAAGAGCTTGGGAAGTAATTTTAGAAAAGAATATAATAAAGCATGGCTTATTGGTAGCAGCAATTTATCAGGTCTGTTCTGCTTGCTAGAGGCAAGTGCTCTCATTTAAGAGATGCTGCCTGACTCAGCTTTAGCTGCAAAACCTTGCAGCTCTTTTTAAGAGGTCCTGCCACAAAACACTTAAATGGTGTTGATAAAAGCTGAATGCATGCTTTTTGGTTTTCAGCTGTAGCAGAAAAAAAGCCATGCTGTTTTAAAATGCCAGCTTTCTGGGCCGTCCTACCAGGGGAAACTCTGATTCTTTCAGGCAGGCGGTCTGACTATGGAGCATTTGAGTGTGGTTTGTGAGCACACTGCTGCAGCTTGCTTGCTGGCAGTGACCTTGAAATGCCATAGAGTTGTGGCAATAAATGTGGCTAAAACCGGTACCATTGCCAGGAGGATGAAATCTCAGAAAGCTAAGAAATGGGCTGGATCCAGCCATCAAAGCCATGGCTTTAATCCTACCCATATTGTATAGTAACTTAAAGACTCATGTGGTCAGAAAAAGAGAGATATACAGTAAAGAGATATTCAAAGATGAAGAAAACCTCTAAATGGTTTACTGTGTGTTGAAAAATATATACAGGCTTGGGAGAGAAAAAAAAGGTTAAAGTCCTTAAAATAAAAAAGAGAAAAAGAGAGTAGTTGGGTGTGGTGGTACATACCTTTAATCCCAATGCCTAGGAGGTAAAGGCAGGCATACCTCTGTGAGTTCAAGGTGTGGTAGCACACACTTTTAATCCCAGCACTTGGGAGGCGGAGACAGGTGGATCTCTTTGAGTTCAAGGACAGCCTGGTCAACAGATTTATTCCAGGACAAAGATATACAGAAACCTTGTCTCAAAAAGCCAAAAATTAAAAATTAAAGAAATAGAGGTCAATCAGTTTGCAGAAAGAAGCAAAAAAAAAAAATAAAAAAAAGAAATAGAGGTCAAAACAAAGACACGTAAAGATGGAAAAGACTCAGAGAATCTGGATACTGTATGTTATTATGCTCTCTTTGAATTGTTTGAATGCTGAGGAAGGAACAACAGCTGCTAAAAGATATTTGCTTATAAATGCTGCTGAATTAATTCAAGATAGGTATTTTGAAAATATCTTGACTTCAAAATTGATCAGACATAACTTGCCAAAGGGAATCTCCCAAAAGTTAGGATTGTGGAAGGGTTTTGTTTTATGTCTTTCCAGGGAAATAAAGACAGTCCACTAAGAAATCTGAAGAGCCAGAGATAAATGAGACACTTGAAGAAAAAGGATGAATCATCAAGAGAAAATGTTCCCCCAAAAGAGTAAATTTGACTGTTGGATATCATAGCTCCAACAGAATAAATTTTCATAAATATTCTCAAATGTTTGTTGCTGCTGTTCACTACAGCACATAATGTAAATGGTTCTTTTTATAATTCCAGTCTAATTTATAAAACCTGGCTTTAAGTTTGGAACATCGTTCTTTCTCTAAACCCTAGTATGCTTGGTTAAAAAAAAATCCCAAATCGTTTACTCATGTCAAAAGAGGCACCTGATATGTATTGAAGAAAAATAAAATAAGGTACTATTCTATTTTAACTAATCTTATAATTGTCTGGTTTTATTTTGATTCATTAAAATTTTTTACAGGATAAGTATTATCTCAAAATTGATTATATATACATATTTCTCTCATGATATTAGTGGTCAAATAGAGTGCTGACTAATTCTAGAAAACAGTTTTCTGTCATGATTTTGGATTTGAATCTCCATAAGGTAACTAGAAATTAAGTTTTTGTACTCTAGATTTGCATAACAAGTTATGGTCCTTTAACCTCTTAGGGACCTGCTGCATATGACATTTAAAATGTTTATGTTTTCTGAAGTAAGTCCTGACCATGTCTTAAAGGGACCTTTGAAGCCTCCAAAACAAGAATTGGGCCCCACAATAACAATTCAACCAGTATCATGAAAACACCACTAATCAAACAAACACCACCCAAAGTCAGCTTTGAACTACAAACTGCTCAGGATAATTTCAATGTGGCTAGCAGAGATTGTTCAGATCATAGACTACTCTAGAAAGAATGTAAAATAAGCCCTGCACTTTCCCATTACATAGAGAATGGACAGCAAATGATAAAACTAGCTCTCCCTAACTTGATAATTTTCTCAGTTCTTTTCAGGTTCCCCTAAAGATACCATCTCCCCCAGATAGCAGGAAGTAATTTTAAGAACACAATATCCACACCTCCAAAAGGTAGGGTGGGTAGCTTTTAGTCATTCAGTGAGTTATGGATATTTATCAACATTTAGAGGGGCTGATTACAAGTTGTTACTGGTAATGGTCAAGAAAAATGCTGAACAAAGGATATTAAATTCAGGGATCTTATTCTGAAGATCTTAAGGGGGGAGATACATATGGTAGGGTAAAATAATAGATTAATGGATCTACTTTTGAACCTAAAAGCAACTAATTAGAACATACTGTACATACATTTCTACTCTTGTTCAAGGTATCACATCTATACAATTCATTTAAGCTGTAATGCAAATTTCTAGTCCTTAAGAGTTATTATTACAAAGTATTTAGGGTCACAAAGAAATGCAGATTAGTAGTTAGTCACATATATAATCAAACTTGTAGCCATGATAGGTATGTTTTCAAGGTCAAAGAGACATAATTTAGAAAGTTAGCTGGTCTTCAAATACTTCAGAGAGCTACAGAATATGGCATTTAAGATGTCTTAATAACATAAAGCTCTTTTTTTATGACTTTGAGACATTACTCCCTGGCAGCACCAATCTACTTCAGGGATGATAATAGGCATATGGAATTTACTTTCTTTGTGGCAAAAGCTAGCCACTGGGCAAGAAATTGTCCTTTTGTTGACTGCTGACAGTATGTTATCCAAATTGGAAAAGCAGGACACAAAAGAAAGTGACTGCTGAACTTTTCCAGGACAAGGCAGGACAACTGTTTAGAATATCCTGCTTCAAAGAAAGGTCTGTCAGATATTCTAGGTCTCCAGGCCAAAGATGAATATCTCAATGTTACAGAGGAACCTGGGATGATTGTTCAGGTAGCCAGCTCTTTCTGTCAATTCTCATATTATCTAGAAATTACTTGATTGCACTTCCTGTTTACTCAGATAATATTATATCCTTCTCAGGTCTCTATGTAGTTGAAGACCTGATAGTTATAGTTTTCCTTGTTAACAAATTCAGAAAAGAAACTCACAAAAGAGGTGTAATGTGTACATGGTTGAGAGACATAAAAAAGATTGTTTGGGATTGGTAATACAAGTTAGGAGAGAATGTAAATTAATACAACATTTTGGACTCACCAAAGTAGGATAGATATTGGATTATTTTCTCTGAATTTGTCAAATGCATGTGGACTTGACATCATTAATGTTATTATTGCCTGTATATAATTGTGTATAAGTTATTGTGTTTCTTGTATATAGGCTAATTAAAAACTTCTTTTTTATTTAGACAAAGGAGAGAAAAGTTGTGTGATTATATGTATACACATTCATACAATAAATGAGCAAATATTTTATGTTAAGTCAGTGTGTGCGTGTGTGTGTGTGAGAGAGAGAGAGAAAAGCCATTTTTAAAAAAGAGCTACAAATTTTAGTGAGCAAGGAATAGTACATGGGATAAATTACAGAGAGGAAAGGAAAAGTGTTGTGTATTTATATTTTGATTTCAAAATATAAACAATTACTAAACTTAAAGTAGTATAAGAAAATGTACATAGATCATATCATATTAAATCATAATTGAATTGTTTAAGATCCATCATTGCAACCATTTACCATTTATAGTATATTGAAAAACTTTCATCAATGGTTATAAAACTGTATTTGATTTCATTTTCACATACTTTATATTTGCTTAAAATTTATTATTACTATTATTATTGTTGATGTTTTGTTGTTGTGTACACATGCATGATATATGTGTTGGCACACATACTATGGTGTGCATGTGTAGAACAAATCACAGTTTTGTGGACTCAGTTTTCCTTCTACTTTAATTTGGGTCTGAGGGTTAATTCATAGTACCCACCTACTTCAGCAAGTACCTTTATCCACTGAACCATCTCAATGGCCATGCTTGCAATTTTTACATTGAAAAATTAAATTTGTTTTTCTTAGTATGTATATCATGATTATTGTTATGAAGAATATTAATCCTGTGAAGTTGTTACAGATTCACAAGCATAACCTTGAACAGTTAGCATTCCATGTAAGAACATACACAACTTTCAATAACACAGTGACCATTTTATATATGACTTAAACATATTCATTTTTAAAAAAATGTTAAACACTTTAAAAATGTTTAAAAAGGTGTCGAACATCTTCTTATTCATTTTTCAAAACTCTAGAACTCTACAATTTCCAAATTGTTCTTTGTTTTTTTGTGATATAAACCTTTCAGTTTCCATTATCTTTTGGAACTAGGAATGACTATATAAACACATATCCACACAATATATTTAGAAAATTACTCAAAACATGAACATCAGAACTTTATTACCAATGCTTTTGTTTTAATCAATACTTAGGTAAGATTAAAATAAAAAAACATGGAAATGAGACATCTAGTTTAATTTAAAAATCAGGATTATTAGTTATATGCTTGATAGCACCTATTAAGTTGGAAATGAATTACTATTTTGAGTGATGGTGTGGGATAACATAAACAAGTCATTTGAGTAACATGGATAAAGATACTATTTCAAGGAAAATATTGATAATTAGTGAGTGCCACGGAGAAAAATAATTGAAAATTTGGTCTAATAATATTGAAATTAAGATGAAAAAACTACTTATAGTCCTAGTTTTACTTATTCAATAACTAGTTATTATGAGTCTATGTAAATCATCCTATATGCTGGGAGTACAAAAAAGAGAAAAATTGAAATATTCTTATTAAATTCATGCTGTTTCTCAGTGCATCAAACAATTCTTAGATTTTTATGTGAAAATAAAAATTACAGACAAAATAATTGAATTAAATTACTTATGAGTTATATATTTAAGAAAACTATAAATTATGAGATAGATGCATATTTAATTTCTGTCTTTCTTTGTAAAAAGGTTTTAAATGCTTAAGTAGGTAAAGTTTTGACAAGTACAATTATCAAAAAACTAAAACAAATACATTAATACATATTTAAGTCTGATTAATGGCTTCAGACAAGTGACACTGTTTAGGGGCTAATTGTGATCACCCAATTGTAGAGTTACATGGGTGACATTTCTGAATAATTTGAGAGTATGAATATGATAATGCTTTATTTCAGCCCAAGTGAATTGGAAAACCCATTTCTTCTATGACAGTATATCATAGGATTGAGCAAAATCTTTCAAAAATTAATAAGCTGTCAGGGAAAGCTCATACTCATCAGAATTATCTGCAACATTATATATCCCTGTGTTTGAAATTTTTTCTCACAAAAATATGAAGAACTGCAGAGGGTGCATATATTCTAAACGAATATGAAAACTGTCAATATTTCATTTAAAAATCTCATGAAGAATGACGGTATTGAGTTAAAATAGAACTCTATAATCAAGTGATATTTTAAAGATTGTTAGGCAAGAGTTACAGTTGGAAATCACCAACTGACAGTCTTGCATGAAGAACCAAATGATATTTTATGGGAACTGTGACAACCTTGTAGGTTGCCTATATTAAATTCTACAACATGTAAAAAAAAAGAAGGAAAAAGAAAGATGCTTTTCACTCTAATGAAGGGAGTCTGTTGATGGATTTGGAAATTTAAAAAACTGTTGCTATAAGCAGAAGAGTCTCTGAAACCACTCTGACCTTGACCTAGATAGTCTAGAAGTTGAAAGATTTTTTTTCCAGGATTTAGAAAATCTAATAGAAACATAAAATAAAACAATATTGCAATCTTTGCAGCAATAACAAAGGCTTTCTGAGTATTATTTTGGCTCATCCTGGCAATCACTTTTTGGAACTATAAAACTGATGCATCTGGAGCCAGAAAAATAAAATAAAATCAAACTAAGTGCTGGTCTAAGAATGGAGTTCAACATGCTGTATATTCATGAGATGTAAGACAAAACATATGAGCTAACCCAAAGTCAAAAAGAACAATCTTACTTAATTATCCTCCAAATGTCCTCATGGGTTCTTTCCTTCCTTTACATTTTCAGCACATGAATATCAAACAGGAAAAGTTAGCAAAGAGCCACTTACAATTTAAAGTAAAATAGTGATTTTTTTTTGGATTACTGTACTTATTTTATTTTGTACATTTTCTTAAATAGTCAGATAAGGAAATATGTTTATTTGGTGTATAGAAGGAAGGCTCAAAAGTTATTTGAATTTATATTTAACAATATACTTATATTTAATTTATTATTATTAATATATTAAATATATATTTAATAATATATTAAATATATATTTAATAATATATATTAAATATATATTTAATAATATTCACACACACTTTTATACACAAACATGCATGAACACACACACACTTTTCTTTTTACAAAGAAAAACCAAATGACTATAGATAATTACATACATGGAGATACAAGTACATTAAAGTTACCAGTAATGATCTTTGAGGAATTGAAGTACCTTTTTGAAAAGAAAATGAAGAAACATGTTTTGAAATTGATGAAATGAAATTTGAAATATGAAATTGAGAAAAGAAATTAGTAAGCATGTTGAAAGAATTTACAATACCTCTAAGAAAATAAGTGAGAGAAAAGTTGTTGATTTCTGGTAAAATTTGTCAAAGAACATCTTGTCCTATAGGAATCCAGTAAACTCTGTTAAAATTAGATAGAGGCACTCACAAGATAGCTCAGTGCTTACTGCTCTTATACATGTTCCAGGCTATATTTCCAGCATCCAAATAGTAAACTTATAGCTGTAACTTCACTTTCAGAATATCTGACACAATTTTTTCACTTCTTTGGACACCAGGCTTGCATAGGCTATTCATGAAGCCATTTATGAAATAACCCCTCTGAAGCTTATTATCAGTTGCAATTGTTTGACCAATGTCTTAGGCATCTTACTGGCTAACTCTAACTACTAAACTAACCCATTTCTGTTAATTTATGTATTGCTATGAGGCTATAGCTTTCTAGTGTGTCATATTATTCCTTTAGTGGCTACGTGGTATCTTCTTTGACTCTACCTGTTTTTTCTCTCTATCTCTGTTCAGATTTCCCACCTGTCTATAATCTGCTAAACCATTGGCTAAAACGGCTTTATTCATTAATCAATAAAAGCAACACATAAACAGAAGGACATCCCACATTATCTCTCATTTTCTGTCTAAATAAAAAAAGTCTTAACTTTAAAATAGTGAAATTACATTTAACAAAAGAGTAATCAAGTAAGAATTACAGTTATAATATTTAGTCTATTTATGTTTGGCAAATTAAGGAAAATACTCTCTCATCTATCCTTTCTTTGTGAGTTTAAAGTTTTTTACCTAATTTATCTTTTATCATAACTAATGAAAACTATAATTATAACTATTTATTCTTCAACTCCACCAAAGACCTCAGCAGGACATAATATCACCTAAGTAAACAGGAAGTGCATTGTGCACAACTTTCAAAGTTCTGGAAATAACAAAGAATTTTCACTGCTTGGAGAGTCACCCAAAGTTCTTTTGTAATGTTGGGATATCCATATTTAGCCTATAGGCCCATAATATTTGGCAGACTTTTCAGTGAAGTAGGAAATTTGAAGATATATTCTGCGTTGTTTTGCAAAGTTCATCAGTTGCTTTTTTTTCTGTATCCTACAGAATGTCTAGCAGTTTCTTTTGTGAAGCAGGAACTGTGAAGAACTACCACATATTTTGAAAAGTTCAGCAGTCACATTTCTGTGGGTCCTGCATGTCCAGTTCATACAGCATACCATCAAGCAGTCCAGGAAAAAGCAGTTTCTTGCCCAAATAGCTAGCATTATCACATTGAAGACAAATTCCATAATGACTTTCTTTAATGCCCATCAACCTCTTCAAGTAGACTGGTGCCACTCAAAGCAGACATGTCCCACTGTTGAGCAAATCTATTTTATTAAAACATTTTAAATGCCATATTCTGTCAATCTTTGGAATCTTTGAGATTATCTATCTAACTGAAACATAACTCTGTATATATAGAAAACCTAACTAACATGAATAAAAGTTTATTATAGATGACTGTCTATTAACCTATATTTCTTAATTACACATTACATTTTTATGAGCTATATAAATATAATACCTAAAACAAAAGTAGAAACATACAGAAAACAAAATTGACATTAAATTTGTATCAATAAACAAAAGTCCTTACCAATGTATTCATTTCTATATCATATCCCTCCTTTTTAAGAAAGAGGTTGACTGTGACTATTAACCATTTATAACCAATACCTTTTAAACCGAAAAAATAAATAAACAATCATTTGGGGAATTTGCGCATAGTTTTCTTCAAGCTGCTTTCTGCTGTTTGTTGGGTGAAATACTTTTAGGATTCACAGAGACATTCCAGGGTCTTGTTTCATCAAATCACATTAGCCTGGAAGGAATCCACAGGTTTCCATCCTCCGTGGTAACAAAAGAAGAACCTATTTTCCAAAGTAGCATGTCTTAGATTCAAATTAAGATGCTTTTAAAATATATTTGTTAGTTAGGTTAGCAGCCCTCAGAATCAAATGTCTCTCTGCAGTCAAAAAATTCAGAGAAAAAACAATAATATACACAATCCAGACTTTTAATGTATTTTCCATCTTTTTATGGCCCATTATGATTTTTGTTCTATTTTTTAAGAACCTCACTGTAATATCCTTGAATTATTTTTTTATCTGTGACTCTATGTTTTATCCTCTCTGTCTTAAGCCCATGAGCATTTATTAAACTTACTATGGCCCACTTAGAGGACTTTTTTGTCTGAATATGTCTTTATTGTGTATCTGCAGTCCTTTTCTGAGCAGGAGCAGTTTTTAAAATGGTAAGCTCCTTGTTTGCAGCAGGCTCTGGACGCTCAGCTTCTTTTGGCCTCTTAATATAGCAGAGGTGCCTTCATTGCCAGGTCTGGGGCCACTAGGTGGGAGCCATGATCATCACCTCAACTGTGGGAGGCAGCATGCATCACATAAACCTTTTTTGTCTCAGTAAAAGCTAATTCCACCATGCAGCTTGGTCCATGGCCTGGAAATGTCTCTATGTATGGTGGGAGGAATCTACAATGCTCTCCTGCCTGTGTGTGCCTAACCGACCTGATCCACTGCTTGCCCAGGCAAGGAGCACTGATATGCCAGAATGCTCTCAGCACTGGACCTGAAGTGGGAGAGCCACGTGGGTTAGTCCCAAATGTTTGAGCACCAAATATAGCTAGAAGTACTCTCTGTCCTGCTGATCCCCCTGGACTGGTTTTTCTCTGTCTCCTTGGTCCCGAAGCCACTTATGAAATAACCACTTTGAGGTTTATTATCAGTTATATTTTTTTGACCAATGTCTTAGGCTTATTACTGCTAATTCTAAGTATTAAATTAACCCATTTCTATTATTCTGTATATTACCATGAGGCTGTGGTTTACTGGTGTAGCATGTTAGTCCTTTGGTGACTACATGGCATCTACTTTGGCTCTGCCTATGC
The DNA here is from genome assembly GCA_004026605.1 of Ondatra zibethicus. Classification (NCBI taxonomy): domain Eukaryota; kingdom Metazoa; phylum Chordata; class Mammalia; order Rodentia; family Cricetidae; genus Ondatra; species Ondatra zibethicus. Next base: position 61 of record PVIU01027715.1, on the reverse strand, counting down.
TCTTTCTCTATCGCTGTTCAGATTTACCACCTGGGTTTAATCTCCTAAGCCATTGGCTAAA